>PVHP010023080.1:0-20355 GCA_004024765.1 Zapus hudsonius
AAACTCTATGCTAGCAGTGGAAAGGATGGCGTGAGCAGAGGGTGGACATCACCTCCTGGCCAACATCAGATGGACAACAGCCACAGGAGAATATGCCAAACACTGGCAGGGAGAAGCTGGCTAGAGCCCCCATAAGCCCACCTCCAACAACACAACTCCAACAAAGTTCCAATTCCCAAATTGCCATCAGCTGGAGATCAAGCATTTAGAACACATGAGTTTATGGGGGACCCCTGGATCAAACCACCACACCATCACTCAACACTCCTTTTTTATGGGGTAATATACAAGCTATTCTACTGGGAAGGCAGAGAATTCGAAGATGAAATGATGCACTCTTGATTTTCCACATCCTTCCCCACAAGTACAACACCTTGCTGTCTCTTCCATGAGGATCAGCACATCTAACTTCAGCTTGTGTTCCCTCTATCGTTGCCACTGTGACTTGTCCTCTCAAAGGACTTGGCTTTCCGAGTCTATCGACTGTCTCTCCCTAGGTGGGTTGAAGGGTGTTTCATGGGAGGCCAGGGTGCTTGGGAGATTTGACAGAACCTATTATCTGTGTCCATTCCCTTCTATCCACTACCTAATGGGACCAATTTGGTCACCACATAAGAAGTACAATATCCAAGTTCAATGATGAACTGGTCTCAGCAGAAACCCCAAGAAAAAGAACCTTCCCAGTGTATGGAAAACACCACTCAGTGATAAACCAACGTACACACCAAGCAAAGAGCCAGCAAGCTGGAGGAAGAGCAGAGCAAGGCTCGGTTTGCCAGCATTCCCCTCTCATCTACCTCTACAGTGCCCTGTTGGTGTTTTTTTCCTTAGAATTTTAGAATGCATACTTAATGATCCCTATTGAATGTCTACATATTCAATAAAACCCAGGACAAGTCAAAATTATGCCACTGTGTACATGCAGTTTAACATAAAGTCTAGCCGTGGTAACCTAAAAGAGGATGTATAGAACTACACTATTCAGGAGATAAATCTCCCTCTTAATTCTTTTTGCAAACTCAACAGTATTATAGTATAACAATGAGAATGACTATATGGCAGGAAAAGAGCTTTGAGAATTCACTGACTTAGTTTTAAGATGAGCAGACAGAAGAAGAGGAAGGAATGAATGGACACCGAGTGGACATATGCTCCTTAATTTCAGGTATAGAAAACATTTGTCTTGGTATGAGGATACAATTTGAGCCACAC
Organism: Zapus hudsonius; assembly: GCA_004024765.1. Taxonomy (NCBI): domain Eukaryota; kingdom Metazoa; phylum Chordata; class Mammalia; order Rodentia; family Dipodidae; genus Zapus; species Zapus hudsonius. The sequence continues at coordinate 1,213 of PVHP010023080.1, forward strand.
ACCAGCACACCCCAAGATACCACTTGGTCTAAATAGACCACCATAAAAGGTAGGAAGGATGAATGTGCCCACCCTTGCCCATTCCTCTCAGGACCAACAGCCAATATCTCCCTGACCTCTGAGAAAGACCCAGAAAGGGTTTGAGTTTAATCACTTGTACTCAATACACCCGTTCAGTCTTTTCATATTTCCAGTAATTTTCCTCTTATGAGTTTTGGACTAACATAATTCTCAAGACACTTCCCTTTTGAGCTTTACATCAGCAGAGGTAAGAGTAGTGTGCTTGGGGACAAAGCAGGGTAGAGTCAGACTCGAGATTTATCCAGATCTTCTGGCTCTTGGTGGCCTTAATGACAAAGCTTTTAACTTTCTACAATCCCTGCCTCTCAAACAAAGACATGACTGAAAGAAGGTGGGGGAGGGGAGGAACATAAAGATGGAGATGTAACGGAGACCAGCTTGGTCCCTGTCCCGCATACAATCCATTCCCAGCCAGGAAAATGATTGCCGTACGATGACCAGCATGGCCAGCCCAGGGCAGCTGCGAGATATAAATTGTCAGCAATGACCATAAGCACTCAGAGAAACAATTTAATTCCTCACTTCCGCCATCATGGGCTGATATATTCTTTCAAGGTCATTACCCAAGGCTAGAAGGGTCGCTTGATTAACGAGTGACAGGCCCAATGAGGGCCAGTGAGCTCCAGCAAGGCCTTATATTAATTAGACAGAAGCTCAGGAAAATAAATGTTCCACAGAAAGGAGGGGCCAAGTCTTGGACAGAAGCTGTGACCTCGCCACCCCCACCCCATTCACCTCAGCAGAGATAACACCCTGACCTTGATCCTTAATGTTAGACTTTAGCTTTGTTTTAAAACCTATAAAACACAAAACATAAACCATGCTTCATTTCATATTCAGAATGACCCAGGCCCTGGCCTCCACTTTCGACATTGCCTTTGTCTTAGCCTTTCTCACTTAGTTATTCTAATTTATTGGTTAATTCCGAGTGGGGATGAGAACTGCTTGCCATGAACTTCACATCTCAGAAGCAGCTTAAACTGCACTGATCTGAGCCAAGGAGAGCAGGAGAATGATGACACTTCAGTGTCTTAAGCCCAGTGGCTAATAATCAGGCAATTGCTCTTTAATAAAATGCCATTATCTTGCTTAAGGAGTTAAGGGGATTTGGCACTAACAGTGGACTTCGAGGGCAAATGACCATTAGAAGTGAAAGAGGCTTAAAAATACTCTTTGTTCCTCCTACAACCTGCTCTATCTCCATGATTGTATCTACCCTACAATTCTCACTTTCAAAGGCACCCAGGAATAAATTCTTAGGGGGGTTTAGTGAGTTCAAAGCATTCCTTTCCCATGTAGGAGACAAGTGGGTGCCCAATGGGGTTCCTTCCAAATATCAAGCAGGAGTTTTATTTTCCTTTTTCTTTGCTTTTTTACTATCTTTATTGTCAATAACTAGATACATTGTATGAGCAAATCTTGTGGTGGTACCCCCATTTCCCTTCTCCCTGTTCCCAATCCACCGGGGACCCTTCTCAGTGGGCATACTGGATCAGTCCATGGGGTAAAGGATTATGGATTATACAAGCTATAGACAGTTTTTTTTTTCTTTGTGTGTTGTTGCAGAGGGGGGCAATGTCTCTGGATATTCTCCCCACCATGACTCTTATAATCTTTCTGCCCCCCTCTTCCACTCAGTTCCTGAGTCATGGTGGGTGAGTTTTAAGTCTGCTTTTATTGTTGAGATCTTAAGTGTCTCTGGACTTCTGCATTGGGTTGTGTTGGGTATCGTTGGTGTCTGTCTCCTGACTTGCTGTGGTGATTGGTCTCTTGTTTATCTCTCCACTGTCTCATAGGTTTCATTTGGGCCCTATATGATAGGCCAGGGATGGTTCATCTCCTGCCTGGATGTCAGCCATCATCCCCTGTTTTGTTGGTTTGTTCTCTTTCTTTCTTTCCTTCTTTCTTTCTTTCTTTCTTTCTTTCTTTCTTTCTTTCTTTCTTTCTTTTTCTTTCTTCTTTCTTTCTTTCTTTCTTTCTTTTTCTTCTTTCTTTCTTTCTTTCTTTCTTTCTTTCTTTCTTTCTTTCTTTCTTTCTTTCTTTCTTTCTTTCTTTCTTTTTTTGTATTTTGATGTAGGGTCTCACTTGGCCCATGCTGACCTGGAATTCACGATATAGTCTCAGGGTGGACTCAAACTCATGGTGCTCCTCCTACCTCTGCCTCCTGAGTGCCTGGCTATAAGCAGGAGTTTTGTTTTTTTTTTTTCTCCATCTACCACACTCATTAATTCCACCTCTTATCCTTTAGGGAAAGCAATCTTGTCATTACATAGGGCCCACAGTATCAGGGACTCACTTTGGATACAGAACAAGGCTAAACATTTGTTTAAATGTCTCAGAAATTCATCACTATTTTATAGTTTAGATAGTGCAGACAGAAGGAATATATGGCAAAAGGGGTACAAAGGATTGTGATAAAACTTCCCAGAGAGAAGCCATGTTACCTTTTTCATTCTGTTAAACGAAAGACAGGAGATTTCCCTTTGGAGGCAGGCTGCTTCTATGATCTCCTATTTGGCACCATCTTCTGACCCAATACTGGATGTACAGACAGGCAAGAAGCAGTTAGGAATGGTCCTTCTGTGACGCCTGGGGACCCAGAGTGGATGACAGTGCCTGAGATAATCCATAATCATCTCTGGAACTGGGTTCCTTAGGCCATCCCCTCCCATAGAGTTTGAGTAGGATCTAACGAAAGCAGAGGCATCATCGGTATTGTGTTGTACCCTATGAGATTCATCAGGTTTGTGAAGATGTGGCAACATTATCTGATATGACTATAGTACTATTTTTCACATCACTTTCAGAGGGAGGGTACAAGACATCTGTGACCTCTGACTTCCTTCCTCTTCTTTTCTCCTGGAATGCTCCCACTGGAAGAAGCAACCTGCCACAGTGAGTTGTCCACTGGATCAAACCACCAGGCTGAGCATCGGAGACTCCAGAGGACAGTTCGTGAGGACCACCAACATGTCACCAACCACCTGAAAGCCTGGAAAGAGATCCACCCTACTCAAGGTCTTAAAAATGACAGTGTTTTCTGAATTCTTACAAGAGACTTGAGTCCGAGGCACTGTTCTAGCCTATAACCCCAATTCCTAACCTAGGAAAGTGAGATCACATGTTTATGGTTGGACGGCTAGATGTTGAGGTGACTGTGGATTAGTAGATGACTAAAGTACACACTAACTTCACTGGTCCAACAATCTCCTGAGTGATGGTCCACAGAAAAATTAAACCTCTGGATTCCTTAGTTTCCTCTTACAGAGAGAGGGCTGGGCAACACTGGGTAGATTTGCATGGATTTGGTTCTGTTAATGGGAGGGAATTTCTAGGCATTAGCAGTATTTTGTGGCTAATGTGTTTTACCTTATCAGACTAACCAGTTTTGTGAAGATATAGCACCATTATCAGGCAGGATGATTACACTATATTTTATATCACTGAGTTACCTGTCCTTGATGGATACCAATAAAAGTACCAGCCAACAAATTTGCAATGATAACCAATGCACTTATTCATCCATCCATTTCTCCATTCATCCATCCATTCTTCTATCTATTCTTTCAACAAATATTTACTGAACATGCAACACCAATGTAAGATAAAGAAAAATGTATCTAATATGGTTTTATGTCTTCAGGGAGTTTATAATCCCAGAATGGGTAGGCACTAATTGCTAGAGTCTAACATAAAACCTGAAGAGAACAGAAAGCTCAGTAGGAAAGCCTCTGCAGGGAGAATTCTGCTTCAACTTGAGGTAACTTGAAAGAAGAATATAAACTGTCATGATTTGATCCAGTTGTCCCCCACAAACAAATGAATGTGTTCTGAGTGATCGATCCCCAGCTGATGGCAGTTTGGGTATTAGAACTTAGTTGGAGCTGTGTTGTTGGGGGCGGGCTTATGGAGGTTATAAGCCAGCTTCCCCTTGCCAGTGTTTGGCACACCTTCCTGCCATTGTTTGCAGTGCTGTGGTGGAGGTGATGTCCACCCCTCTGATCATGCCATCGTTTTCCCTGCCAGGATGGAGTCTCCCCTTGAGTCCATAAGCCAAATAAACCCATTCCTCCACAAGCCGCTTTTGCTCGGGTTCTTTCTGCACAGCAACTAGAAAGCTGACCACAACATATGCTAACTCTAAAGAATGGACCAGAAGTATGAGTTCTTGTTTCCAAAGCAGTGATGATATATTGGTCATAGTCTCTTGATCCATCTGGCTGCAACCAACACCACACCTTGGAAGTACAGTGTCAGAACAGGGGTATGGTCTGCCACCAGAGAGCCAAGGTCATGGGCACCCAAGAGCTCGACTTCATTCCACTGGCTCCATTGCAAGGTTACTTTACTGAACATTAACCTTCTGGATCTAGGACAAACATCTGGCTATCCACTCTTCTGAGCCAAGAACAAGTCATGAAGCCCTAGTTCATAACATGTTTAGCAATTAAAAGTTAAGGTCTCCTAGAGCATTGCAAGGAATAAAAGCTGAGTATGGGGGCTGGAGAGATTGCTCAGCGATTAAGGCACTTGCCTGCAAAGATTAAGGACTTTGGGTTCAGATCCCCAGTGCCCATGTAAAGACAGATGCACACGGTGGTGCAATCATCTGGAGTTTGTCTGCAGTGGCTAGAGGCCCTGGTGCACCTATCCCCCCTCTCTCTCATAGATAAATAAGTAAAATATTTTTTAAAAAATTCTGAGTATGCCAAGAGATGTTACACAGTATAAATGCATTCTAGGAACACCATAGGCTGCCAAGTCTGGAGTGGAAGTAGCTTTCCTGTTTTAGAAAAAGAGAGAAATATATCAAGGGTCTAATTTACTGAGACATTGGTCAAATCTATAAATATTGCTCTGCTGGCTGATCCCCTTGTTTGTGGGTGACCACTTCACCATTGAACAGAACACCTGTAAGAGGAAAGGCTACCCTGGCCAATGGATTTGCTATTAATTTCAGGTAAGCACACACACACACACACACACACACACACACACACACACACACAGCCTGTGTAGGAAAGGAGACGAAATCAAGGAGTTTGATGCCAGGGAAAAGTTAATTTAAAAAAAAACCACATATCCTGGTTTTCTAGAGATTCCAATTCAGCAGGTTTCACTCATGTGATCTTTTTGAAGGCCTTCCCATGGAAAGAGATTCAGTGTGGTCCCATGTAGGCAGGGCGAACTACAGGCAGCTGCTCTAGTGATGGATCCAGAAACAGGTAAGAGCCCATGGCTTCTACCTTCTGGCAGCCTGCTGAAGTCAGCTGGCAGGCTTGAAATAGCTACTCTCTGTCCAGTTCCACTGTCCAAGTGACAAAGATGGCAATGCCCACCAGAGTGTGCCGAGGAACATTAGGAAGAAGCAGGCCTTCAACTGCTTCAACCACAACTTTACATCTTCATCTAGATGTCAGTTCAGTGAAAAACATTTTCCCTGCTCTAAACTTCTGATTTCAAATGCTGGAAATAGTTGTGATGTTTGTAATTGTGGCTGGTGCACCCCCGAAGGATGCATCTGCTTCTTAGTGGCTGAATTCGGGAATCTGAGAAACAATGAATGGAACAGTAGGAATTTCTTAGGAAATGATTTCCCTGAGGGGCCTGAGAAGATAGTAAAGTGCTTGCCTTACAGACATGAGGGCCTGAGTCTGGTTCCCAGAATCCACATACTTGTAATCTCAGTACTCAAAGGTGGAGACCAGTGGAGCTCTGAAGCTCACTGGCCAGCCAGTCGAGCCTAATTGGTGAGCTCCAGGCCAATGAGAGACCTTGTCTCAAAAAAGGTGGGCAGTGTAGCTGAGGACAACCCCAGGCTGTTCTCTGGCCTTCACATGCACATGTACCCCTGTGGTGGAGAGAGACAAAGAGAGAGAAACAGAGAGAGAGCATTTCCCTGGGATATAAATTTCATCTCTATTAGGATATATATATATATATATATATATATATATATATATATAGAGAGAGAGAGAGAGAGAGATGTATAGACCTAGATACAAATATTAGAGGGGTGGAGAAAACAATTCCATTGTACTTGGTAGTTGGAATGTATGACACCATCCCACGTTAATTACCATTCATAAACAGTTCAAATATGATCAGGACACCCAGACACTGGAAACCCATTTCCCTTATCCCAGACATGAAACTAAGCTTTGAATTTTCCTAGTCTGGAGCTCTGAACTTGTAGTGTGTATGCCAAACTGCTAGAACGATGTCAGTGCTTCCAGCCTATGAACTGCTCTTCGAGGAGCTAAATTCTACAGTGTGATTTTAACCCTATCATCATTCTTCTGTTTTCTGGGGACTTTCATTGATTAAGGGAAGCTCATTATGCCTTCTGAGACACTGTCTTTTCTCTATTTTGCTGCCTATGCACTTTTCACCGTGCTCAGGGATGGTCTACTCACTTATCTATATTATCTCTATATTACGATCTTCATGAGGTCAAGCCCGAATTTTATTCATCTTTATCACCCTGGTGTCTGGCACAGAAAACATTTGACAACCAGGTGTGGATTTGAACTGAACTTGGTTGCCTCATTCCGGCTAGACATCCAGCCACCTAATGGGATAGCTCTATAAATAAGAAATATGCCAACCTGATAAAAACCTAAAAATGATATTTAGGAGCTTCTGATTAATAGAAGAGATGAAATAACAGTTATAATTATTTTGGATCATACATGGCAAAGAATGTTTATCTGTGGAACAGTCATTATTCATTGGGGGAACTTACCAGTTTCTTAAAGTTTTTAAGATATCTTCCCTTTCCTAATGGGAAGCTTTGTCCCAACCTTAATTGGTTTGAGGTGCAGGCTGGAACAGTCCTAGTCACTTGTCTTTGCCCTTTAGTGCTGTTAAAAATATCCTCTACACCTAGTATGTCTAGACGGATCTTTGCCAGCCTCTCAGGTCAACATCTTCTCCTACTCAAATGCTCCTGGAATCTTTTTAATAACAATGTCTCCTTCAGGAAACACTGGCCCAGAATGTGTTTCTCTGTCTTTCTTAAGAATATTTATAGGACATTTCTTAATTAGGGATATTGTCTTCAACGAATCTGAATTGTAGACCTACTATATTGTAAAGATAGGATATTTTTAATGGTCATCATTAGACATGGAAAACACAGCTGCTCATTAGTTTTAACTCTAAAAGCCCCTCTCCTGCATTTGAGAGGGTGGGCTCCAGGGCCAGGCTTCCTAGATTGGAATTCTGACTCTCTCCACTTACTAGCTGTGGAGACCTGGGCAAGTAACGTAATCTCTTCTTGCCTAAATTTCATCACTGTAATAGGAATGCTAATTGTCCCATCAAGACCCAGGACCTCAAGTGGACTTCCCCTGCTGCCTCGCCATCAGAGGGTTTCTTGATTCTGTTTTCCATACCACACTCCAAACTAATCTCCTTCTCTTTGAATCTCAAACCACCAGCGTCTCTATTCCATTCTCACTCCCCACTGGGCCTCTGCTTCCTACTTCACTGAGGAAATAAAGAAAGTTCAAGTGGATTTCCAACAACTTCTGACATTCTACCAGCACCCACATTTTTACCTTCTGATTTCTTTTTGCCATGAATAAGAAGGCAATTAATGCTCTTATCAAAGCTAATACTGGGCCAACTGTTGAGATGGCTCAACAGTTAAAGGCATTTGCTTGCAAAACCTGAAGCCTGAGTTCAATTACCCAGCACCCATATAAAGCCAGATGCACAAAGTGGAGCATGTATTTGGAAATCATTTATAGTGGCAAGAGGCCCTGGTGTGCCTCTCTCTCTCTCTCTCTCTCTCTCTCTCTCTCTCTCTCTCTCTCTCTCTCCTTACAAATAAATAAAAATATAAAAATATAAACATTTGAAAGCTAATCCTTTTGCTTCATAGTAAATCCAATCCTTCCTGCCAACTGAAAGATCTCTGGCTGCTCTTCCTTCCTCTCCAACATTATCATTTATTTCCCTGATGGATCATTAGCCTCCATTTCTTGGGGACCACATTGAGTTTTGTAGCTTTACATACTATCTACATCCCAAAGAAGTCCACATCTGCATCTCTAGGCCAGATTGCCTTTCCACAATTCAAACCTGATTATCTACTAAGAAACTCAACACTATTCCTTAGATGTTAAATACACATCTGAAATCAACTAGGCTAAATTTTTTTCTTTTAAATCTGCCAACTCTCTGCCTTAACCATTGTAGTTGATATAAACTTCATCCTTCCAATTGCTGAAGACAAAACACTAGAGTCCTCAAGTTATCTTTCTCCTGTCTTTGTCTAACCCATCAGGAAATATTCTTGGACTTCACCAATATATAAAAGAATCTGACTGCTAACCATTTCTCATTACCCTATGGGTTCTATGACATCTTACCTGGATCCTAACAGAAGCCTTTCTGCTCTGCCTCTCTGTAGTCTGTTTCAACCTAGAAGCCAAAAAGACCCTTTTAGAACCTAGGTGACAGTGTGTTACTCCTTTGCCCAGGAGTCCCTAATGACTACTTTCATCAAAGTAAAACTCCAAGTTCTACAAGAGCTTACAAAGTGATCAAAAACTTCCACCACCCTTCCCTATATGACTTCTTTCTTTCTGGTATAAGCTCCAGCCACAGTGGTCTTCTCAATGTTTCATAGACATGATGTTGCGGTCAGCATTCTAGTTGCTGTGCAGGAAGAACCCAAACAAAAGCGGCTTGTTGAAGAATGGGTTTATTTGGCTTACAAACTCAAGGGGAGACTCCATCCTGGCAGGGAAAATGATGGCATGAGCAGAGGGCTGGACATTACCTCTGCCACAGCACTGCAAACAGTAGCAGGAAGGTGCGCCAAATACTGGCAAGGAGAAGCTGGCTTATAACCCCCATAAGCCCGCCCCAACAACACAGTTCTAGTGAGGTTCTAATTCCTGAATTGCCATCAGCTGAGGATCGATCTATCAGAACACATTCATTTGTTTGTGGGGGACACCTGGATCAAACCATGACACATGCTTAGCCTACATCTACCTCAGTGCCATTACACCTGCGGTTCTCTCTCTAGAGCAGTGAGACATGTACTCAAAGGTAACTCCCTCAGAGCCTCAAGTCTTTGCTCAAACATGTTTGAGTTCTATCCTGACCATCCCATTTAAAATTGCTGCCTGCGCCCATTCCTGAGTCCTTCAGTTCCTCTTCCCCTGCTCTATTATATGGCACTATTCCATGGTAGTTATCATTGCTTACTAGACCTCAGAAGGTATAAGTTCATCATGCATGTGGCTTTTCTGTCTGCCCCAGCTAGATCACATGCACCAGGAATCCCAGAACAATATCTGGCCTACATTAGAGATTTAGTAAATATTTGTCCAATTACATTGAATTCAATTGGAAGGACAGGTGTCCTGAGAATGAAATGGAATTATATACGTAAAGCTCTTAAAATAGTGATCACCAATTAAGAGCCACCACTATATCATCATTACGGATGCAAAATTATAATGGCATCTAAGACTTTCTTGTGGCATTTTGTAGCATAAAATATGTAACCAAAGGAAAAGCTCTATGATATTTACTTCATACAAAAGGAAGGCCTTTAGATTTTGTTAGATCTAGCGCTGGCTCATAGTTGGTGATTCCCTTAATTATTTTTCTCCCATGACCCATCCTCAGAGTAGAATGTTCCCAGGAGAAAAACCAAGGCCTTATGACTCTCTGAAGTAGCTTAGATGAAGGGATATCCTGAAAAACGTTTAGTAACCAACTCTCTAGGAAACAACACACAAACAAACTTCTTTTCTTTACCACTCTAGAGTGTTTGCTAATTTCTATAATGTAAAAATTCCCACAGTTGGCTGACAGCTTCTGAATGGTATCCTTGAAAGCAGAGTGGAAGAAAGGCATGGGTAGTACACCACGGAGGAGCAGCACACCACTAAAGAAAGCATGTGACAGAAAAATAAGGTAGTATAATTAGGAAGTAGTTAGCTTGCATAACTATTATTCAATTACAGGTTTAATTTTTAATGATTCTATTTAACAACTTGCCTAAACTCCTGTAAATTGAACCATCTCTCCTATATGAGCAGACTTCAGTACCTTATTGGTGACATCAAACTTCTTGAGAGTCTCTACCCACAGACAATGGCACCTCTCAGAGAGACAGCCCTACATACGCCTTGAATAAGAAGTTGGGAATGAAACAGATATCTTTCCTTCACCACGAGGACGAGGTAGCAGGGAAGGTCAGGCTGCTGAGAGAGAAAGAGAAGTCATTGTCAGAGACCAAGAAAATCTCCTGTCTGGGGTGCTGGTTACCTTCCATTTCTTGGCTCCAGCCATTATAGATGCTGGGCCACTGGGTTCTATATGTCCCTCTGTCTTTAAAGAAAACCTGTCAGTGTGGAGCTGCAGGTGTTTGGGATACTTGCAAACAAACATTCTAAGGACACACTGTACTTCCTTGATTAGGGTTGGCCTGGGTTATGCCAGCTCAGTCAGTCACACTGATTACTTCCTGCTTGTCAGCAGGTGTGGATATCCTGAACTAGAAAACGAATTACTCCATAAGGAGTGCACTTGCGTAAGCCAAAAAGAACCCTTCAAAACATGAAGTTTGCATTAGAAAAAAGCCTTGCAAAATATGTTTACACAAGAAAAAAATAATAGAACAGGCTCTTGAAGGAAAACCCTTTGGAAGCTACAGCCTCGGTCTACACTAATCAGTACAACTCCAAGTGTTATCATGGACCCATGGTCTTTACCCTTATCCTGTTTTATGACTCTTGCCATAAAGGTCTCTCATAAGAATCAATGTATTGCAGAGAGGAAGCACAACTCACTCCACATACACTGTAACTTCATTTAATTTTAACCAAAACCAAAATATCTAGGAAGCCATGGATTTAATGTGTGGATTGTATTTAGGGTGCTTTAGAATAGACTGTTAAACAGCACTGTTGTGTGTGCCCTCTGGGGTAGCGCTCGGGCCACACCCCAGGATCCATCACAGCAAGTGGGCTTTATTTTCTAAAGCCGTCCTTGTCACAGGAAGCTTGCTCAGCGTTGCTCCTATGTAGCCCACGAGAGTCTAGATTTGTCAGAGGCTGCGTTTTCAGGCTCCATGATGGGAGGAACTAATCTGCTGTTATTAAAATGAGAGCAATACATGGTAGGCATACATTTAACTAAGGGATCTGTGTTTTATTATTTGGCAAGATGTATTTGCATAGGTTAATTCAATGACATTCTTTATTAAAAAGAAAGAAAGAAAAAAAAAACTCACACAGTGAACAGCGGCCAATCCGACTTTTCAGTTTCCTGCTAATTTGCCTTAGGGTTGAGCTGACCTGAGCATCCCAAAGATAGCAGCAATAAGTTATCTATTTCATCACATGCTGGGCAAATAAGAGACCTGTCTCAGTTACGACCAATTGAATTTACCCTCTCAACACAGAGTAGCCAAGCCTAAGTAGACATGATACTTCTCGCTGATATTATCTTCGAAACTTCAACAGCTGATGACACAGAGTTCAGCATCGTCAACAGTGCCTTCCAACCAGAAGAGAGCTCCCAAGTGTTTTCTTATGTTTGACTCCAGTTCTGAAGTCACTTCCTAATCACTTCTAACGCCTTCAGATCCAGAAGATGCCTCTATGCTTCAGAAGAGGACAATATCTCAAGCCAGCCCAAGACCCTCTCCATACCCAAAGTTTCAGGAGCTTTAAGGAATGATGCTGGAACCGTAGGTCCGCCTGCTCTTCTCCTTGCCAGGAATACTTGGCATGTGGTAAACGGACTGAAATTAACACTTGGGTCTTGGTTTTTTTATCCAAATCCTTTTTGACTTCCACACTCAAAACTGCAACTTCAAATCTATACCAACCAAGAATTTTAGGATCATTCATGTAATACCAAAATGGTTGTTGTTTCAGGTAACATTTATCCTTGCCTTTGTAGGTCATATATAGGTCTCCCTGTTTTGGAAGCTTTCTCGAACGATATGGTCAGCCTCCATAACCAGTTTTCATACCCATGGCTCTCACACATGCAGCACAGGTTCAACTAACTGTGGATCAAAAGCATTACAAGTTATATTGTGTTTATACTGAACATTCAGAAACTGCTCTATACATTATTCCCTAAACATACAACAACAATTTACACAATATTTACAATGTGTTGGGTATTCTAAGTAATATAGTCATGATTTAGAGTATATTGGAAGATACATAGCCAAGCTATATGCAAATACGATGCCATTTTTCTAAGGGACTTGAGTGAGTTAGGATTTTGGTATTCTCGCTCTCTCTTTCCTCATCTTTGAAAATTATTTATTTGTGGGGTGGGGAGGTGTCTGTGCATGGCAGACATGTGGAGGTCAGAGGACAACTTCAGGGTGTCTGGACTCCACTTTCTTTGAGACAGTCTCTTGCTACTGCCTGACTGCAAACAAATGAACATCAGACTAGCTGGCCCATGAACTTCAGATTCTCCTGGTTCTGCTTCTGCCTCAGATTGTAAATTGTAAGTGCATTGGGATCACAGATGTATGCACCACTTTAGATCCAGCTTTATAAGGGCGCTGGGGAACTGCTGGCTTTGCAAACAAGCACCTTTAAGCACCAAGCCAGCTTCCTGACTGTTTGGTATTCACTGGGAGAGATCAAAGAGGTGGAGTAGCCAAGCGATCCTAGGAGAACCCGGGGCTGGTCCTAGGGGTTCGCACCTGTAATCCTAATACTCCAGAAGCTGAGGCAGGAGGATTGACAGTTGGAGGCTGGACTTGGCTACACAACAAGACCCTATCTCAAAACAAATAATTAATGAAGATTCTGAGTGCCAAATGGGAACAGGACATTACTTCCCGTCCTGGGTCCATCTCTCATCCATGACTCAGATCTATAACATCATTTTTTCATTCTCTTTCTCATAAACCATCCTCAAAAGAAACACAGCTAAGCTTCCTGCTCAGCCTGTCTTCAGATCCACCTTGTGCTCTTCTCTTTCCCCTGCTGTTTGAGGTTTGGAAAACACTTTGTAATAAGTACCTGAATAAGATTTAATACAAAGTCTATGAAAAAGAAAAAAAAAAAACCACCTCACCCTCCACTTGAAAACTAAGCCCCAAACCAGCTCTGAAGGTCCTTCAAAAAATAAATAAATAAATAAATAAATAAATAAAAGTACATAGTGGCTGCATGCCAAGAACAAAATCCTCAGAGTTTATTTGCATCAGCATACCTCTATGGGAAAGTCATATAATTTTTCTCTCTTTTACAGGGAAACAATCCGAATTCCCATCAAAGCAAGATGGGAGGCAGTGCTCAGACAAAAAAGCTGGGAAAGAATGAAACGTGCAATCGTCGCCCTCGCCTACGCAAAAGGGTCTCATTCTTCCTATAGTCCCTAATTCTGAATTCCTGGCATACATTTGTCAGCTAACACAATGGGGACATGACAGTTTAAAATCACGGTACTGGCATGGATTGAGAGTCTGACACCGCCCCCCCCCACCACCCATGGAAGCAGATGGAAAAATTACACAGGGATGTCTGCCCTTCCTGATCCCTGGGCAGACTCCTGAGAACAGCACAGCTTTTCCTGCCTCTTTTTCAATAGCCACCTTGTCCTGAGGGCTGCGTGATGCAAGTCACCCTCAATGTATTGGTCATCTGAATATGGCCGTTCTGTAATCCCAACACCACTGCCCCGAGACTTCTTTCTTTCCTGCTGTGTGAGTGTGTGTGTGTGTGTGTGTGTGTGTGTGTGTCCATGCCTGCGTGTCTGTATGTATGTGGGCACACATGTATGTACAGTTGGGAGTACATGGATGTACACATCGCATGGAGGTCAGAGGTGGAGGTGGCTATCTTCCTCAGTTGCTTTCCACCTGATTTTTTGAAGTGGAGTGTTGCAGTAACCCTAGCCTTCACTGATTGGGCTGGGCTAGCTAGTCAACAAGCCCCGAGGATCCTCCTGCATCTACCTCCTCAGCATGGGGATTACAAGTGTGGACCACCACGCCTCGCTTGTAGGTGGAAGCTGGGAACCCAACTCAGGCTCTCCTGCTTGAGCAGCAAGTACTTCCACTGAACCTTCTCCCCAGCCCAGCCAGCACACTGTACAGGAAGAACCAGATCAGACACAGACCAGGTAGGGGCCTATCTGTGGTCCCTCTGAGAATGTAGATTGTGAGAGGTCACATTGCATATAGGGGGCATGACATAGTATTCTAAACTCCAACTAAGACCAATGATTCATGCTATCAAACAGACAGCTTTGCCTTCAAAACTGAGAGGATCAAACAATTTGCCCAGTGGTCTCAAGTATTTATTTCATACCACATGGCCCTACCAACATGCATACTATATACCTGTTTCCACATTCCAGCTAGGGTGAAAATGAGTATTCTATACTGTTCTAGGGAAATCTAATTTATACCCCACCCCATCTGTCTTTCCTGCCAGTTCCTAAGTCCTGGAACATTCCCAAACCTCCTTGTTGCCATATCTGCATTTCTTCTTTTTAAACTTCTTCCCTCTCCTTCTTCCCCTCCTCCTCCTCCTCCTTCTTCCCCTCCTCCTCCTCCTCCTCCTCCTTCTCCTCCTTCTTTGCCTTTCTTCTTTTATACGGCCTCTGGCCTTACACTGCTGTTTATCTCCTAAGGCTGACTCTGTCTCTCACTCCTTTTCCCTCTCTGTGTCTTTAAGTCTCTAAGCCACAAAGCAGCATGCAAGCAACACTGAGGGTCACGATATCAAAAGCAGGAACTTTTATAGGTTTCCTCGATAACATGGGCCATAAAAGAAGGCGGCGTGCCAGTAGCATTACTGACCTTATTTGATGCTGTGCAGTAGAGACAGCTCCTGCTCTGCCTGCCTGAGTGGTCCAGGCCACTGGTGTGTGAAGAGGGATGTTCTGTAGCAACGCTTGGCCTGGGTTTTCCTACACTCTTACGCCAAAGCTTTCCAAGTGTTTTCAGCAAATAATACCCAAATAAACAGAAGGTTACTGAATACATTAAACTCACTGCAGCAAGAAATTGATTTTTGATGCCCAGTATATACAGACTCAATGCTTTTCTCCTTACACTCATATCTGTGGGTATCAGAAGGAAGTCACAGCCAAAGGTGTGACCATCTGGGTCTGAGGACTATAGTCTAAATTATACTTATTAATACACTCTTCCCACACAGTCAAGACATTAGGGGAAGGACTGGGGTGCTTGCTGTCATGGTTTCTTTTTGGCACGTTAGGTAAGTGCTACATATGTGTGAGGGTGTGTGTGTGTGTGTGTGTGTGTGTGTGTGTGTGTGTGTGTGTGTGTAGGCTAGCTAAAGGTTGGCTTCTCCAGGTTATCTGTCTTCTTGATTTATTGTCTGTCTTCTTTTAAAAAATATTTTTATTTATTTGAAAGCAGAGAGAGAGAAGAGAGACAGAGAGAATGGGCAAGCCAGGGCACTACAAATGAACTCCAGATACATAGGCCTCTTTCTGCATCTGGCTTTATGTAGGTTCTGGGTAATGGAACCCAGACCATCAGGCTTTGCAAGCAAATGCCATACCTATCTTCTTTTTTTTGAGACAGGGTCTCTAGCTGATCTCGGCATAGTGATTATAGACATGTACTTATCTTTCCTGGGTGCTGGGATCCAAATTCAGGTCCTTATACTTGTGTGGTAAGCACTTCGCCCATTGAGCCATCTCCAAGCCTCTGTGGTCAGGACACTTTAACATAGACACATGGTAAAGACATATTTCTTTGGTCTAATACAGCTACTGTGTACCCATGGGATATGAGCCCAAAGGAAATGACATCTATGGCCCTCAGAGATAAAAGCCTCCAAAATCATTTTTGCTGGTTGAATCCCTAGGTAGGTATAAATGAGATAGAACATTTCTGCTCTGCATATGAAACCCTTATTTTTCCCCTAAATAAAGTCACTCTATGCCTACTCTATGGGCAGAAACGCTTTCTCTCACAACAGGAAAATGCACAGAAGAAATATTTCTTGTGCTTTAGGATTCCCAAGACCTCAAGTTCTATCTTCTAATATCATTAATATTTCCTTAAAAAGGATTTAGTCCTTTTTAACCTTTTGAGTGCTTGCCACACACCTTTAATCCCAGCAGTCAGGAGGCAGAGGTAGGAGGATCACTGTGAGTTCGGGGCCAACCTGAGACTACAGAATGAGTTCCAGGTCAGCCTGGACTAGAGAGATACCCTAACCCTACCCTCCCCAAAAAAGGATTTAGTCCTCACCTCTATCTCTATGTTTCTATTTTATCTGTGAGAAAGGATATATTATTTCACTTTTCACAATCAGCAAAAGATGAAAGAGGGAGAATAGTTAAGAAGTCACACACACACACACACACACACACACACACACACACACACACACAAAACCAAAGAACAAAACCCTTTCCACTATTTTAATTATTTGTTACTACTTATTTTTTCTCAATTGAAATATCATCACATTCTCTGTCATTTTCACTTTTTTTCTGATTAGACACTGTTTGTGGATGAGCCTACATACCCAGTGAAACCAAGACCATGAAGACCACTGTGGAAGAACACTCTTCCACAGTGAGCCCTGTGCAGACGTAAACACAGAAATATGGCTGGGAGCTAAGCTAATTCCATACGTGTGAACAAGAACCGTTTGGCCTGTGCCTTGTCAATAGGCCTTTGGATCCACCAAATGATATGCCCTTAAGGAAAAGTGGTGGCAGTCATCTCAAAGAACACAGTTGTTCTATTTTCCTCAGAAATGACAGCGCTGTCCCTGTCCACCCAGCAGTTACCCAAAAGTGTCAGGTCAGTGTGACCCATGTCTCCTTCTGCATTCCCGGCCTCCATCCAGCTATAAGGTGGAACACAGTCCCATCTTAATGAATATGTATTCTGGGCCCAGAAAATTTATGTGGGATTTGAAATGTCTTTCTTCCCATCCCCCAACCCCATGAAGTATTAAAAACACACAGTCAAAAAACACATACTCAGAAATCTAATTCTTCTATTTATTTTTCAGATCAAATAAAGGCTTTGAAAATGCCCTCTGACTCCCCAGCTGAGAATAAGCTTAGGACCTTGTGCAGGAGACTAACACCTGAGTCCTGCCATCCTTCCTACTCCTGGGCTCACAGAGACCCCTTGCAGTCCAGCCGCCCTGCCCATCCTCCTCTGTCTCCTCTCCCAGTCCTGCACCTGCTTCCCCGCCTTTGACACTTCTTTTCACATCCTGTGCCAATGTCACAGCGAGATCATGTCCTGAGGATCAGGAATCATGATGCCTTTCTTTTCCTCCCTCCCTTTCTCTCATGTGTAAGATATCTGTGTGTATGTGTGTGGATACATGTGTGCTACCATGTGTCCAGTTTTATGTGGGTTCTGGATCCCCACTCAGGTCCTCACACTTAGGTAGCAAGTGCTTTGTCCACTGAGCCATCTCCTTCGCCAGCCGGATGCACTTTCTCACATGCACAGACCAGTAACTGATGCATCCGTGGGCAGGGTCATTGCTGAGTGTGGACTACAGGGTGCAGGCCTGCACAAGGCTGTCTCATCACCTAGGACACGGCCTAAGGGATACACCTTGGATGGTAACTGTGGTGATCAGTGTGATCTGAGCATGTGCAAATGGGAGCTGGGTGGATGTTTTTTTTTAATCCAGCATCACCATTTTTATGCAACTGAACTGGATGGACAGGCACCCACCCAGCGTAACCCTTGGAACTGATGGAGTTCAGATGACAAGGCTGAGTCAGATGACATGACAAAACAGGGGTATCAGCACACAGTGCGACATCTCATTTTTTAGCATCACAGACTAGACCCAAAAATATTTGAATAAATTCTTTCATGATGATGGATTCTGTAAGTGATTTGATATCATTATCTTCATTTGTTTGTAGGAAATGTCTAGAGGTAAAGCAAATCTGCATAGGATTGCCAGACTTAAATAGTTTAAAAAAAACAGAAAGAAACCCAGTTAAATTTGAATTTTAGATAAATGGTACATATTTTTAGTAGGAATGCATTCCATGCAATATTTGGGACATATTCATACTAAAACATTATGTTTTGTTTATCTGCAAGTCAAATTTAACTGCCATTCTGTATTTTATCTAGGAATCCTAAGCCTTCAAATTTGTGTGTGTGTGTGTGTGTGTGTGTGTGTGTGTGTGTGTGTGTGTGCGTGCGTGTGTGTTTTCTAACCCACAAACAGTCGGAAAGTGGATAACAATGTAACTTTACTCTGTTGTGTAAATTTGGAGGAAAATTCATTCCTGACCCCTGACTCTTAGGCTTGGATAGAAATACGGCCACTGGAGAGAGGATCAAATGAGCTTTGTAGTTTGGGGCCATATATTTCCAGGTGCCAGGGGACCAGAAGGAAGAGGGTTCCAAGTGCAGTGCAGCATTACCATGTTAGGAAGCTGCTCAGCTTGGGCAGGTATGTTTTTCCACAAGACGCACCCAGGTGATTAACATGCCTCAGCTGAGCTCTATGACTTCATTAGAATATTTCTCATCGTAATTGAATAGGTAAAAATACCTGGCTATTAAATACAAGCCTATCCCTCAGGATGACCAGATTATCACTTGAATTTAAAATCTTTCTGAATTTTTAATAGAGCATAACAAATACGATTATTTATGCACTTTCTTCCAGGACTCTACTTGCCAGCCTTACAGTTACTTGGATCGCCTTTGGTTTCCATGAGAGGGATTAAATCCAGCTATGCATCTCTCTGTGTCTTCTAACTATTGAGCCAACAGGTCTCCCTTTTCCTCGTGGCCTGGATGAAGTGTCCAGCAGGCAGGACCTGACTCTGTGCATATTTAGCATCAAGGAGACATGAATGGCTGTGATATAAAAGGGAACAGCTGAGAATCCATAAAGCTGGCTGATGAGAAAGTCAAGTGGAGGCCTGCCTGGCTGAAACCTCTTCAATAGATCTGCAGTCTGGACTTGAACCCTGCCCTCTCACCTCAGGGCCCAATATTTCTTTCTTTTCTTTCTTCCTTTTTCTTTTTTTTCCCATCCAAGTCCCCTGCCCCCAATCTCCCTT
>PVHP010023081.1:0-27689 GCA_004024765.1 Zapus hudsonius
GAGTGGACATGCTCCCTTAGTGGGGGAGGAGTCACAGGCAGGCTCACCCTGGGGGCGGATCCTGACCCCTCCACACTGCTCTCCAGTTCAACCAACACTGCAGCCTCCCCTTCAGCTGGAGACATGGCCAGTCACAGATACCATTAGTGACAGGAAGTCCTGATAGACTCTTGGCTTAGACTGGGTGAGTGGTGCAGCGTGGAAAGGAAACGTTTTCTGGAGTGTTCTGATTCCTCGAAGTGCATCCATGGAGAGCATTTTATATCTTGACCAAAAGACCTGTCAAGTGGGGCCATCTCTTTCTGAGTCGGTGGGGTGGGGGAGTAGCATGTTAGCATCAGATGGACAGGGCCAAAGTCTCCTAAGAGTTAAACCTGGGAATGAGCTTTCTTCCTGCTGGGGAAGCTACAGAGGACTTGTGAAGGGTTTCCCTATCAGCCTGGAAGGCATTGGATAACTCCCCTCTGCTGGCCCTACTCTGGGTAGAGTCTAGAAGGGACCATGCTGTCCCAGCTCTCTGGGCTTGTGACTATCCCTTTGCAAGTGTTTAGACCCTAACCTGGCAGAAGGGAGCCACAGAGGAATGGTGCCATGACAGGCCCTGACCCCATGACATCAGCTCCCATTGGTCCTCCAACCCTGGCATTCTGGGGAAGTTAATGAAACATTCATTTCTGCAAACAGTGTCTGGTTCCAGCTGCCTTTTAGTTTAGATGTGGCCATTCTTTGACCATCAAGTCATTTCACCGTTACCTTTCCCCTTGGAGAATAGCCTCAAGGTCAAGGCACCAGGCGAGGCTCACTAAGGTTCTCACCCACCTTCCAGGATGTGCTTGGCCGTCTGTACACAGCGTAGGGCTGGAGAGGCGAAGACCGCTGAGACTCTGACACCACTCTCCAGTAGCGCCTCCCCTAGGAAACAGCAAGAGGAAAGCACCGGTGTACCTCAGTCCAGAATGGGTGCCTTACTCCCAGCGGCAGGCAGGGATCTGCAAGGATTCCACCCCCTGCCGTACACACTCGCATGACCCCTTCCCCCACCTCCAAGCATGGATGGATCCTAGGTCTGTGACCATCATTCAGGCTGTTATATGGTTGTGGGATGACCCAGGAGTCAAGAGAGCCCGCCGCTATCAGAGCTGTCACAGAACAGATGCAGGAGGGATTTGAAGTGAGACACATTTGTTGTGTGAGCCATTCCCCCTTGCAGTCTGGGAAGGCGGATGATCCCACATGGACGTGGCCTCAGGAGCTGAGCCTGGCCCCAGCCAACTGCAGCTCTGACAGGATACTGGTCCCACACTTGGGAAGATCTGAATTCTGCACAACCCAAGCAAGCCTGGAAGCATGCTGGTGCTCCACACAAGGGCTCCCCTCAGCTGATACTTTGATTTTGGGCTTTGAGGTCTTGAGTCGAGGACCCGCCATGCCCTGTCTGGGTCTGATTTGCACTTGAGCTGACACACGGGTCCTGCTATGTCATTTGATCATTAGCTCTGCAGCCGAGGCTCCTGAAAGGACAAGTTGTAAGTCAGCCGTGCACATTTCCTGTGTGATATTGGATGCTCAGCTTGTGGGAAAGAAATCTCCATGGTACAGGAAATCAAAGCCAGGGAGGTTTGGGGGCACTGTTGTGGACTAAGTCATGGCCCCTCCAAAAAGATGTTTGATGGGACCTTAGTTGGAACCAAGACTTTTTTAATTAAATTAAATTTTTTTTTTTGAGGTAGAATCTCACTCTAGCCTAGACTGACCTGGAACTCGCTATGTAGTCTCAGGCTGGCTTTGAACTCACAGCAATCCTCTTACCTCTGCCTCTATGGCTGAGGGCTGTGTGTGTGTGTGTGTGTGTGTGCATGTTCATATGTGTAGGTCAGTTCAGAGCTGACCTATTGAGCTAGAATAGCTACCAAGCAAGCCCTAGGGATCTTCCTGTCTCCTCCTCCTGCGAGCTGAAACCACACGTGTATACCTCTGTGCCTGGCATTTTACATGGGTGTTGAAGATCTGAACTCAGGTCCTCATACTTCTTTATCAAGCACTTAACCACTGAGCCATCTCCCCAGCCCCAGGAATAAGGGATTTTACAGGGTAAAGTCAATTCTCCTCATCTGTGGTTCTCATGTCCAAGGATTCAACCAACACAGATGGAGAATATCAGAAAAATCGTGACTATGATGTATAAACACAAATTTTTTTTCTTGTCAGTATTACCTTAAAAAGAGTATAACAATTATTTGCATGGCATTTATGCTGTATTAGGTATTATAAGTCATAGAGATATTTTAAAGTATATGGGGACTATGCATAGCTTTTAGGCAAAAATTATGTCATCTTATTTAAGGGATATGAACACCCATGGATTTTGTATCTGTGGGGTGTCCTGGATTGTCCCCATCCCTCAAGCATACCAAAGGACTTTGACCAAATTAAAGTAGGGGTGGGCTCTACGCCAATGTACTTCTAAAGAGGATGTAGAACTAGATACAGAAAGGAGAAATGTGACTACAGGTAGAATAGACCATCTACAAGTCAAGGACAGGGCTCAGAGCAGGTGTCCCACACAGCCCTCAGAAGGAGCCTACCTGCTGTACCTTGACCTTGGACTTCAGCCTCCAGCACTGTCAGGTGACACATGATGTTTAAGCCACACCATCTGCAGTGCTGTTAGAGCATTCAGGGACACTTTCCCACAGACAGCTGTCCCTGGATGCTCCCAGATCCACCCCCGAGAGCTGAGCTAATGTCTTGGCGAGATATAGGCATGCAGAGCAGGCTGCTGAGGCATGTCATGGGGGTGGGAGGGCGGCTCACATTCAGGCGTGCTCATAAGGGCCTAAGCCACATGGTCCTATGGGAGAAGAGGCCTGCTGGCCAGTGTGAAGCTGATTTATCTGGACCCTCAGAGAACCAACTGCTGTCCCTTTGGTAGCTGAAGTCAATATAGTATGAACACACTGACCCCACCCTGCCACCGAGCTGTGTGCTCACCCCAGGCGAGGGCCAGGAGCTGGCTCTAGTGGGTTTCTTCAGCTAACCAGCTGAGGGCTGGGTGTCCACCTACGTCTTCAGCTTTAACTTTCCGAATTTATAAAATAAAGACCAGAGGAACTCAGTGATCTCATCTGTTTCAAAAATTACATTGTGTGGATTGAGAGAAAATAGACAAAAACCAAAAAGCCCAGAGGGACAGATACTGCAATACACTAGGAATTGGGGAGTGGGGAATGTACTTGAACTTTTTAAATGATATCCTTGGTTCACACTGTGGTTGTTGACTTTTCCTCCCCTGCCTGTATTTCATTCCTTACATACCTAACCCTCCATCCTGTGGTCAAACCTCCGCACCTTTGTTTCCTAGCCACGTGACCCTGGATGAGTCACCTAACCTCTCTCAGTGCCACCCTATCACAGGGTATGTGGTCTGCGAGCTCACCCTGGAGTGAGCACATGCCTATAGCCATCATCGTTTCCATGACTCTCCTGCTGGATGGCCCTTAAACGTACCCACAAGTCTGGACTGGAACATTCCACAGGACGATAGCGGTGGATCATTTTCAAAGTCTTTGATTCCATTGCTCCGTTTTGGCAGGCTGCATGGGAAGTTGAGGTCTGGCCTATAGTACGTTCCTAAAGCAGACACAAGTAGCAGATATCTGGGTCCAGCATGTCAGAGCACAGCCATTCTCCAACCCCTAAGACCAAGATCCATGTTAGGGAAGGGCTATTGTCTAAGTTATTGTCAATGATACTGCTTCTGGAATGTTCTCTGTGACGTGCTTGCCATTCAACGCTGTGCAGTGCCTGCAGCATTTCCTTAAATATTGAGTCCTGAGGTTTGATCCCCAGGGGTGAGGAGTCCTCTTTGTATGTTTCCCTAACAGTCACTCATACAAGGATGAGGAGCCACGTGTCCCAGGGCTGGGTCGAGCTTAGTTGGTATCAGTTAATGTAGTGCAATGTGACCCATTCTTCCTGTAGCTCTTCATTTATCTTGCTACTGATGGAGACAGCTGGTGCCCTGCCTTGGGTATTACTCAACCAGTTGCTTGGATGCTAGAGTATAAATCAGATGCATTCTTTGGGGCTTCCCCCACTTGGGGTTGTAGAATGCCTTGTGTTGTAGTTGACTTTCTTGTTGCTGCACAAGGAACCCAATCAAAAGGCAGAATTTTTTTTTTATCATGGTTCTCTGGGGGGCCAGAATTTCTTATGGGAGAAATGGGTTTATTTTGGCTTACACACTCGAGGGGAAGCTCCATGATGGCAGGGAAAATGATGGCGTGAAGAGGGTGGACATCACCTCCACCACAGCACTGCAAGCAGCAGCAGGAAGGTGTGCCAAACACTGGCAAGGGGAAGCTGGCTTATAACCCCCATAAGCCTGCCTCCAACAACACAGCTCCAACAAGGTTCCAATTCCAAAACTACCATCAGCTGGGGATTGAGCATTCAGAACACATATGTTTGTGGGGGACACCTGGATCATTCCCTGGTTCCCTTGAGTTTGACCTTAAGTTCTAAGATCTATCAATCAGCTACAATTCCTGGTTCACCAGCCACCAACTGTGTGACTAGACTCAAGTGGCTTCACCTCTCTCATCATTGAAATAGAGAAATTAAGGCTGGAGAGATGGCTCAGTGGTTAAGGCGCTTGCCTCCAGTGCCTAAGGACCTGGGTTCAATTCCCCAGGACCCACATAAGCCAGATGCACAAGGTGGCGCATGTGTCTGGAGATTGTTTGCAGTGGCTGGAAGCCCCGGTGTGCCCATTCTCTCTCTCTCTCTCTCTCTCTCTCTCTCTCTCTCTCTCTCTCTCTCTCTGTATGTATGTATCTCTCTGCTTGCAAATAAATAAATAAAATATTTAAAAAAGAAATAGAGAAACTAGAAGTATCAAAAGTCACTGAGCTGATGCCCAGCACCTGCTCAGATATGGGGCCAATGTCCATACACACTGATGGACAGGTCCCTTGTCCACACTATCCAGCAATCTTGTAGAGGGCACAGTCATTCTATGAACTTTTATGCACTCTGCTCTGCCAAGTGATCCTAGAGCCTGGAGCTGCAGGCATATTCCAGCAGCCACAGTGACACGGTCCTTCCAAAGGGTGGTGTCATTGGGACTCACTGGCACCCGAGGACCTGTGGGGCCTTTTGTGCTGTATCTGCTCTGGTGTTGATTCACTTGGACTTGACCTACCGTCAGGTGTGGAACACTGTTGCAGCCATGACTTTCCAAAGATCTGGTCCACTCTCTCTCCATGGCGAACCACCAGCACCCCTCTCCTTGAGATCCTGGCCTAGAGTGGGAGCAACAGGACATTGAATTATGATTCACACCCACACCAGCAGCATCCCACCAGACCTTGGCACTGGCCAGGAGATGGGTCCTCTCTCAAGCTGGTCAGGAGCTGTGACCAGGCTGGACAGTCGTTACAGTGGTGAGGCATAGGAAACTGCTTCCATTTCTCCCAGAGTTTAAATTCCTGGGCTCGGTGACTTCATAGAGGAGGTGACGAAGGGCCAGGCTACACCACAATCATGGACACTCCTTGGGATGTTCTCTGTCATGCTTTCTCCTTCCTTTTCACTATGTTATAATGCAATGTCCACTGTTTTCATTTTTCTATCTGAATTGGTGTCACCTGCCTGTCTTATCTATGCATTTATGTATCTATGTATGTGTGTATATATAGTATCTATTGATCCATCTTCTATACATCTAAGTATCTATCTTTTTGTTCAAGATAAGGTCTCACTCTAGCCCAGGCTGACCTGGAACTCACTCTGTAGTCCCATGCTGGCCTTGAACTCATGATGATCCTCCTACCTCTGCCTCCCAAGTGCTGGGATTAAAGGCATGCACCACCACGCTCAGCTTCTGTCTGTGTATCTATCATCTATGTTGATTGTTCTTTCATGATCAGAGAGTGCAGTGCTGAGCCAGCCCATGGCCTCTAGGCCTTCTGGGTGAGGCATAAATCTTCCATCTATAGGATCTGGGTCCCTCAGGGAGGTACCAAGGCTTGACTGTCAACTGGAAGGCACTAGGGCCTGCTGATGTCACACCTGCACTGACACCCCAGCCCAGAGAGGTACTTCACAGCCCCAGGTTCAGGCCATCTGGGGCCAGAATGGGGTTCCCCCATCTCAGCACAGGCCCATGGTACTCGAAGTACTTGAGCTATCCTTGTCTCTGGGGTATGACACTATAGGAGGAGAATGTGGGACTGTGACCATGGCAGTTCCCAGCCATCCACCTTCCCTCGTCTTCCCTGGGGCCAAGGGACAAGCACAGAAAGATGTGTCAAAGAGAGGTCAACGAAGAGTAGATAGACCCTGCTGCCAGAGGTGGGCTGGAGGTCTGGGTACAGGTGTTGGTCACACCTGGAGCCAGGTTGCCAAGATGGTTGGTGTCATGGTTTGATCCAGATGTCCCCCACAAACAAATGAATGTGTTCTGGTTAATCGATCCTCAGCTGATGGCAGTTTGGATTTTACAACCTCAATGTGTCGTTGGGGTGGGCTTTTGGGGGTTATAAGCCAGCTCCCCCTTGCCAGTATTTGGCACACCTTCCTGCCACTATTTCCAGTGCTGTGGCGGAGGTGATGTCCACCCCTCTGCTCATGGCATCATTTTCCCTACCATTATGGAGTCTCCCCTCGAGTCCATAAGCCAAATAAACCCATTCCTCCACAAGCCACTTTTGTTTGGGTTCTTTCTGTGCAGTAACTAGGAAGCTGACCGCAACAGTTGGGATAGGAGGGGACCCTCTGGGGGGAACCAATCTTTGCTGTCAACCTCTCCCCATTGCACCTGCTTCTGTTAATAGTGGAAGGACTGCAAGGTCTGATCAGGTGGGTTCTAGAAGTGGCCCCCATGGTGCAACTGCATGCTGGGAAGCAGTGGCAACCTTTATCAGCTTCCAGCACCACAGGCAGCTTGTGCCAGGCTCTGTGATGCCTCGCGAGGTCCATGCTAACAGACAGTGTGATGTCCAGGCTCTGCAGTGCCTCATGAAGTCCATGCTAACATAGACAGTGTGATGTCCAGCTGCCCTTCTTGGTGGCTCTGACTACCTTTAGCAGGTGCATAGCTTGGGGCAGCTGTGAGTGAGAACACTGAGGTCTGCCTTCCATAGGGAAAAAAAAGGCTGTGGCGACATGAGTATTATTACTGTTTCTACGTATTTCTGCTTCTTTGTTCTGCTTTGTAAGAAAAATAATTGAGAGAGAGAGAGAGAGAGCAAAGCGAGAGCAAGAGTGAGAGAGAAAATGGACATGCCAGGGCCTTTTGTCACTGCAAATGAGCCTCCAGAGACAGGTACCACTTTGTGCATCTGGCATTATGTGGGTACTGAAGAATTGAACCTGGGCCAGCAGGTTTTGCAAACAAGCACCTTTAACGACTGAGTCATTTCCCCAGACCCCCCCTTTTTTTTTTTTGCTACTGGGGCTCATGTAGCCCAGGCTGGCCTTGAACTCACTATGTAGCTCAGAATGATCTTCAACTTCTGGTCCTTTTGCTTCCACCTCCTAAGTGCTGGGATTACAGGCCTGTCACACCATGTCTGGTTTATATAGTGCTGGGGACTGAACCCAGGGCTGCTGGGCAAATACTGTACCCACTGAGCTACATCCTCAGCCCCATTGCTCTTTTCTTTTCTCATTTTATTTTATTTATTTTATTGAAGTAGGGTCTCACTCTAGCCCAGGCTGACCTGGAACTCACTCTGTAGTCCCAGGCTGGCCTCTTACTCATAGCGATTCTCCCACCTCTGTCTTCTGAGTGCTGGGATTAAAGGCGTGTGCCACCATGCCCGGCTATTGCTGTTTCTTATTATAAAGCGGAAGGTGCTTAGTTCTGGGTACAAGCATTTCTCCAAGAGCAGCCTTGACCTGCCATCCTCTTGCTTCCAGATGTGGTTGGACAGGCCTTGCTTGTTCCAACATTAAAAGGTATTTCCTTTTGAGAGCAAGTGTGAACACTTCTACCCATTCCCTGCCCGGGTCTGATCTGCCAGGAGGTGGCTGGTCATGCGTGCACTCAGACCCTCAGCCTGCTTCTAGGCATTGTTGATGCCTTAGGCTGAAATTTGGGGATTTGGATCATTATGCTCCCGGCATTGTTTTCTGGCTTGCAGTGATATCGCTCAGCCTCCGCTTTCAGCCTCACATGCTTGCCCTGGGTGTCTTTCTGATCTTCTTTCCCCTTAGGACAGCTATGACTTCACTTAGGGTCACCTGGGAAATCTAGGATCTTCCCTGTTATGGTTCGTTGTGATGGTCTCCTTGGTTGGATTGAGAGACCCTTGAGAAAGCACATTTCTGAGGGTGAGATAATTCCAGAGGCAATTGGTTTATAGAGTAGCAACTGTGGAGGAAGTCCTGCCCTGAATGCAGGTGGTACCATCTCATAGGCTGGAGGCCCGGAAAGAAGAAAGTGGGGTTTGAAAAAGGAAGTCAGCATGCATGCACAGTTCCTTTTTCCTGAGCAGGTGTGTACATCGCTGGGGTCATCACTCAAGGACATCCATCCCACTGCAGTTTCTTCCGTCTGCCAGTGGGGACTCACACCTGTGCCTCTGAGCTTCCAGACTTCAATCTCAAAGCCGGGCAGTCAGGGGTGGATTGCTGATTCCTGTGTTCTGAGTCTCCCAGCTTCTTGGACTGAGCAGCTTTTGGGTTCTCTGTCTCTCAGTGTGCAGATGGTCATTGTGGAACTATCCAGCCTCACCCTGTGGGAGCTAATCTAACAAATCTCTTTTTATAGTTACATATTCATTCTATTCCTCGAGAGAACCCCCAATCAAATCTCTCACTTCAAGATCCCAACTCACTCCCTTCTACAAAGACCTTGGGTCCTTAAAAGGCTATGTTGTCAGGTCCCAGGGGCGAGGACTTCACACCTGTGGGGACATTTTTCAGCTCTCCACCGGTGTCTTGTGTCAAACCTGCTGTTACTGTTTTCCTTACTGTTTTGAAGGGGTTGAATGACCCAGAGAGGAGTCTGAGAGATAATTGGTCCTTTCCATGCATTTAACATGCAGTGAATTTAGACCCAGGCTGAAAGCAGGGGCTTTCCCCCCTTCAATTCCAGAAGGGCCACTTTGGGGAAAGCCTGCTGTGCCTGCCTTTGTATTCCCACAATACATCTGGCCTGCACTGTGTCTGACTTCAGGGCAATCTGGTCAAAGGAGCCCTTCTTGTTTATTATTGGGCCCCAGGACTCTGGTTGCCTGTGGTGGCTCATGGCTTGGGCCATCTTCCTTTGTGCCTGAGGATATGGCTAAAGAGGAACTGTGCAACTTTCCCAGGATCCAGAGACACCCTCGCGCCAGATCCCATTTGGGCTGAGCTCACCTGGGCTTGGAAGCAGCCTCAGGAAGGCCTGAGCATGGCTGGGAAGGAAGTTTTGTTGATTGCTAAGTCAGGGTTTAAACAACAGAACTCCCCTCCTCATGGTGCCTACTGAGGCCCCTTCTCCTTCACTTACAGATGATGTCTCCTTCCAGCGTCCCTGGCTTGTCTCTCTGCATACATTTGATGTATTCCTTTTACAAGGACATAGATCGGGTCAGGGCCCACGCCGTGACTCAGCTCATTTTAATCACCTCTGTAAAGACACTGTCTCCCAAGATGGTCACATTCAGAGGGACTGGGGGTAGACATTTGCCACAGGAATGGAGAGGACGTATTCAGCCCATGTGAGGCAGGCAAGCATAGGGAATAGTTTAGCTACCCGGATACAGCCTGGCTTGAGCAGAAGATACACATTGCTCCTACACAGTGCACCTAGCAACCTGTTGGGAACCTAGAGCTCCCACCTGGATGGAGCTGCACACACCGTGAACTTGTTTTCTCCTCCCCTTAGCAACCATTCTTTGTGATCAGTACCTGTTGCGGTCATCATTCTAGTTGCTGTGCAGGAAGAACCCAAACAAAAGTGGCTTGTAGAAGAATGGGTTTATTTGGCTTACGGACTCGAGGGGAGATTCCATCCTGGCAGGGAAAACGATGGCATGAGCAGAGGGCTGGACATCACCTCTGCCACAGCACTGCAAACAGCGGCAGGAAGGTGTGCCAAATACTGGCAAGGGGAAGCTGGCTTATAACCCCCATAAGCCCGCCCCAACAACACAGCTCTAGTGAGGTTGTAATTCCCTAACTGCCATCAGCTGAGGACCAATCTATCAGAACACATTCATTTGTTTGTGGGGGACACCTGGATCAAACCATGACAGTACCCATGGGCTGGAGAGATGGCTCAGCAGTTAAGGCACTTGCCTTCAGTGCCTAAGGCCCCGGGTTTAATTCCCCAGTACCCATGTAAGCCCGACCCACAAGGTGGTGGCCCTGTTATGCTCTCTCTCTCTCTCTCTCTCTCTCTCTCTCTGCTTGAAAATGAATAAATAAAATATTTTTTAAAACGTTCTTCGATAGACCTGGGATAGGAACAGCAGGGGCCATCTGTCCTGAACTGACATAACTACTATCTTATGTCTCTATATAACTAAGTGAACATGAGATTAAACTCAGGGGCATCATGGGAAGGCACATGCACAGTAGAGAAAATATTACATAACCCAAATCATTGAACCAAACCAGATGACCACCTAAGCTACACCCATAGCAACCAATCCATCTTCTCAAAAATCCTATGAGGAGAAGCGTCCGATCGAGTCCTGGGGCCCTTGAGTTCTCTTCATTCAAGTAACCTGTTGCCCCCTTGGTAGTGTGTTCCCACCCGTTATTGCTTTGCTCTTGATAAACTATTTTTCTGCCTAACTATTTATGTGTGCCTTTCTTTGGGTCCTTGAGTAAGATGCCAAGAACCCAGAAACACCCAAAGACTATCAGTAACAACAACAGACACTTGCATTGGACTTAGGCTATTCAGTAGCAAATCCCAGTGGGGCCTCATCTGCCAATCTGGTGCCATGAGTTTCCAGGCCTGGCCCCAGCAGGGATCCACAGCTTAGGAATGAGCCCAGCCACCATGACCTTGACCCCTGGTAGCATAGTCTCACTCTGGACCATGGTAGGTTTTCTCCTGAGATGCTTCCTACACCCCTTACAGGGTTAAAACATTATATCCCACCAAGCTTCTTTCCTCTGGAAGCCCCTCTTTTCAGATCTGCATAAGTGGAGAGATACCACCCATGTCTGGGGAGCGGTCCTAACATTACATGACGGGCATGACACAGTGGGACATGGGAAGAGGCCTTCATGTCAGCCATGCTGGTGGCTCCGGGGCTCCTGCTATACTGTCAAGCTCAGTTCAGCAGATGGGCCAACTCCCGTCCCAACAGCCTCATGGGAGGCATCAAGGTACCATGTGTGTGATTCCTGTACCCCTAGATAGGGGCTGCCTGCCTCCAGGGTCTCTGCTTGCAGCCTGCACTCCTGAGTGTGTCCATGTGGGTGGCAGGGCTCAAGCCTCTGCTGTGCCCCAGGCCCTGACCTCAGAGCTGTCCACCCAGGGTACAGTACCGGCTCCTTATCTTGCCCAGCCCTGCCAAGAAAAGTCAGAGGCCAAAGAACCAGAGCCAAAGGTTGACTTATTTGGGCCACTGGGCATATTCATGAGGAAACTGGATCTAGAAGCTGGCATTCCAGATAATCCTCTTCCCATCCCATGTCCATTGCCAACACTTACAGGAGCCACAGGTGGGACAGTCATAGCTGTGGGAGGGTGGCATACCCATCTGCTCTTGGGGAGGACAGAGTAGGTGTGACTCCTAGTGACTCTGCTCTGCAGGGAGAGTCCCTTGCTTGTCCAGGTTCAAGTCTTCTCTGGGCCACAGGAAGTTGCTTATAAAGCAAGAGCTAAAGCTAAATGCAATCAGTCTACCATGGAGTTAAAGCAGTAAGTGTGGTTGGATGATTATACTTAAAAAAAAAACAAATAAGCAAACAAGCAGACAAACAAACAGGGTTCTGGTACCTGCAAAGCCAGCATGCTGCTAACACTTCTTGACATTGATGGCGGGGGAATGTCCCTATTTCGTCTGCTATTGGCTTCGCCATTCTTTCTGGTGTTCATGTCCATGGCTAGACTGAAGGTATACGTCCTGGAGGAGAGAGGATAGGAGACCATAAACAGAAGCACGCTATGCTGTCGCTATGGAAACAGCATCTGATCATGGATGTGCTTGGGAAGGCCCGTGACAAGCTCTGCAGGTAAGGAGGATACCAGTAAAGATGGAGCCGTGTGTGCAGAGCACTCAGAACACCATAGCGTGAAGTGTGTGGCTGTCCCATTGTTCTAGCACCATCCATGATGGGTACTGCCAGGTATCATGGCCAGGACACAGTGCCCAGAGATTTGGTCAAAGCTTACTTTATTTTAGTAATATTTAGTAGTATTTACCACATTGCCCAGGCTGGCCTTGAACCCTTGCTCTCAAGAGATCCTCCCACCTCAGCCCTCCCAGTAGGTGGCTTTATAGTCACTGTGCCAAGGTTTAATGACACTTTAAATGTTTCTGTGAAATACTTTCTAGATGGGATTGATAGGTGAACCAGTAGACCTTGTGTAAAATCGATTGCCCTCTACACGCAGGGGGGGGGGGCGTAAGGAGGGCCATACTGGAGAGAAATACTGAAGGTCTTCATAAAAGAGGAGATGCTTCAGACTGTCTTTGGACTTGAACCATCCATAGCATCAACTCTTCCCTGGGTCTCTGCCTGCTGGCCTGCTCTGCAGACCTTGGACTTTCAATCTTTAGCTGATTTCTTAAATCCCCCCCAATGCCCTCATCCTTCTGGCTCTGTTTCTCTAGTGACTGCTGAGCCCTGTTCTCTGACTAGCACACCTCTGGTCCACCTGCTACCATAGTCACAGGTGTGTGGATGGATGAGGTTGGGATGTGGGAATGATGGCTAACCAGCACGTGCTCTCAGGAGCAGTGGTTTTTGTGGGTGGTGGGTACTGGTAACAACGAACATGGACCAGGCATCACTGCCCAGTGGTGGCCCTGTGAGGCTGTGTGATGGCTCAGGCAGTTTCATAGACCCCTCCCCTTGGGTGGCAGGTGTCTCTAGCCAGAGCCCAAACCTAGATGCAAAAACTGATTGGTCAGGTATAGACCAATCAGATGTCTCTCTGACTTACCTGGGGGAACTTTTAAAAAGCTTGCCTAGCTCTTTAAAGGTGTGGTGGCGCACACCTTTAATCCCAGCACTCAGGAGGCAGAGGTAGGAGGATCACCATGAGTTCAAGGCCACCCTGAGACTACAGAGTGAATTCCAGGTCAGCCTGGGCTAGAGTGAGACCCTACCTAGAAAAACCAAAAAAACAAAAAAACAAAAACCAAAAAAAAAAGCTTGCCTAAAACAAAGGCCGGTCTTCTTTTCCACATGGTGTTCTAGAAGGAGAACTTTTCATTATTTTTTTCCAGTAAGGCCCCTCACCCCAGCCTTCATGGTGAGCACAGATTTTATTAAAATCTCTCCCAAATGTTCTTCCCACATGGATGTCTGAAGAACTCTGTAACTCCCATGGTCCCTTAAATAAATTCTCCCACTATACCTTAATATCTGTTTGTCTATGATTTTAATTCTTTCACCTTGTAGACAAGAATTCAGGTACTCCTTAAATTTTGAGGTGCACTGGAATTTTTGAGCTGGGCAGCATCTAAATTCTAACCCCCAGCTCAGTCCTCACAGATGAAGTGCTTTTGGTGGTATTGTGGAGACTCCTGAAGCTGGTGGTGGCTGATGTGGTGGCCACTTCTGCCTGCTTTACCTGCCATGGTGAGTGGGCATGGAGGCACACTATTCCATGGTGTGGAGGAGGAAGTGCTGGGGTGGGAACAGGTGCTAAGACCAGTGTGTCCTGGGGGAGGTCAGTGGCTAGCTTCTGCCCATGGGTTCATCTCTGTGGAACATCCTGCCATGCTGAGAGGGCACAGGATGGTGGTGGAGGATGCCCAGGAGAGGGACTGTGATGACTGAATGCAGAAGTCAGTTCAGATGGGGAGGGGAGGCAGGCGTGGGAAGGCTTAGGAGAGAGGCTGGCTCTGCAGGGTGGGTTCTCTGAGGGAGCTGGGGTGGGGCTCAGTGTGTGCACATCTGTGTCTGCAGGGCTGTAACAGAGGCGGGAGGATCCACCTATATTCTTGTGCATGCTAGGCATGGTGGTGCACGCCTTTAATCCCAGTACTTGGGAGTCTAAGGTAGGAGGATCACCATGAGTTCAAGGCCAGCCAAGCTACAGAGTGTTATAGGTCAGCCTGAGCTAAAGTGAGACCCTGCTTGGAAAAACAAAAGGGCTGGAGAGATGGCTTAGTGGTTAAGGCACTTGCCTGCAAGGCCTAAGGACCTGGGTTCAGTTGGCCATATAAAGCCAGATGCGCAAAATGGTCCATTCATCTGGAGTTTGTTTGCAGCAGCTAGAGGCCCTGGCCCACCCATTCTCTCTCTGCTTTCAAATAAATAAATATATATTAAAAAATTAATTAAAGTTCTCAAGTCGACAGAGGGGAAAAAGACCAGCACCCTGGAAACTCGGATGGCCCCTCTCCACATGAGCACGCTCCACACAGAGGAGAAACAACAGTAGGGTCTCAGCACAGGAAATACTGGTCGGTTTCTTTTTCCTGAGGGCAAGGCAGGGGCACCTGTACCTCGTTTGTGGCTCACTACACAGGCAGTAAAGTCTGGTTATCTACAAGTGACATCTGAACTTTACAGTCAGAGAAAATTGAATTTTTTTTGCTAGTCTTTTAAATGAAATACAACCCAGATAATGGCAGGTATGTTGGCTATGGGAGAAAGAAAAGGGTGTGGCATTTTGACATTTCTCTTTAATTTAAGAGAGTGACTTAGTGGTTAACTTGAACCACAGAGAGATGGATGTTTAAATTCTTCCTTTAAAAAAGGCATAGATGTAGCCATGACATTTCAGAGACAATTCTGCCATATTAGTATCCTGGGCTTGCTCTCTCATAGCATGGGGCTTTGATAACAGTAATTTTTGTTTTGCTTTGTTTTTCAAGGTAGGGTCTCACTCTAGCTTAGGCTGACCTGGAATTCACTGTGTAGTCTCAGGGTGGCCTTGAACTCATCGTGATCCTCCTACCTCTGCCTCCTAAGTGTTGGGATTAAAGGCCTGAGCCACCACGCCCAGCAATAACAGTGATTTTTAAATTGCCTCACAGCCCTAGCTAGAGTCTGGAACTCCAAGATCAAGGGGTCACAGGATTGCTTATGCCTCATGCCTCTCTCCTTGCTTTTCAGATGGTGTCTCCTCCCTGTGTTCTTAATAGTCAGCTCTCTACGCATGTCTTCTCCCATGAACATAGTAAGATTGACTAGAAGATCTTGCTTAAGATCTCACTCTACCTTAATTTAAAGATCCCCTCCAAATAATGTCATATTCTGAAGTCTTGAGGATCGGAGCTTCAACTCAGATAAATTTTGAGGGATAAAACCCAACCTAACCTTGCTTAGTGGGTTTTGAAGTCCTCAGTGATAGGCCGTCTCACAGTGGTCTCAGATCCTCCTTGGCCCCGGGCCCTCTGACCCACGGCTGGGCTGGGGCCACTCTCACAGAAGCCTGAAACACACATGGCTCTGGGCATGTACTGCTCCACTATGATCGCCTTTCAGGCAACTTCCCATCTTCTCTAAGTAAGGGTGGGTATTGGGTGGGACAGGCAGGTTCAAAGAACCCAGAGCCACCAGGCTGGAGTGTCTGTACCGCTACTGGTTGTGGGCACGTTAATTACTATGGGAATACATGACAGCTACAAGCTTTGAGCTGGGAGGGTGCCCCTTGAGGAGGAAGGGGCCTCCTCCCTGGAGCACATTCCTCGGGGTACTGGAATACTGTTTCTCTCTGCCTGTGTTGTATGAGCCCTGGAGCCATGGGAGTATTTACCAACAACCCACACAATTGTCTGCCTGTGCACAGGTCAGCTAGCCTGGGACACACCATCTCATTTCTGCTTGTGTCACGTGAGTCCTGGAGATGTGAGCGTGTTTACTAAACACTTGGCACATTTCCCATGACTCACACATTTACTAGTAGACCAGCCAGACATCCCAGGACATTTCTGCTTTAATCTTTAAATGTTTAGTAAACACTCCCCCATCTTGATAAGCCTTAGCAAGCCCACCCCTGCTTCTGGGTCCACCCCAGCCTCCCAGCCCATGGTCACCTGCCACAGAGCCAGGGTGGTTTTATTGCAGCCTGGTGGGGATGGGTGCCTCCAACACAGGCACCCTAAGCACTCAGCATAGAACTTTATTTTCTTTGCAGTTTTTGTGAATATTCGTGAATTCCTAAGAGAAACTGGTCTTTAGAGAGAGTCATCCCAGGAAGGTCAGGAATACAAGCTGGGACAGTTGTCCAGATGCCTGACCATAGGCTGTGGAAGTTTGAAAGCTGTAGCTCACGTGTGGAGTTTTTGCTGTAGTTTTAGAACAACGGGGTGCTGCCTGCCTGGTGGCTCTGTGTCAAAGAGATCTGCACAGGGAGAGAAGCACCCCAGCTTCTGGAAGTCTGGGAGCAGTTAGGTGTGGCTAGTACTTCCTCTTGTTCTCTTCCTTTACTATTGCTGACTGGCTGGCTGACCAAGTGTGTGCTGGAATGCAGTGCTTCCTTGTGGCACAGCTTTGCAGCGCTGCCTCCAGAGCTCCGATGAAAGGTGTGTTCTGTCATCTCTGGCCTCACCGTCTTTGCCTGTCTTTGTCATATAAGGCAATTCCTCAAAATAAATCCATATAGGTGTGCATACTCATGTATAACACATATGCTTATAATGAAACTGTACCTATGCGCAGGCGTGCATATGAAATAGCATATGAATATGCATGTATAATATTTATATTATGTAGGTACATGTAGAATAGATATATATTGAGCCGGGTGTGGTGGCGCACGCCTTTAATCCCAGCACTCGGGAGGCAGAGGTAGGAGGATCACCATGAGTTCAAGGCCACCCTGAGACTACCTAGAATATATATATATATTTTATTTTTTAAAATATTTTATTTATTCATTTTCAAGCAGAGAGAGAGAGAGAGAGAGAGAGAGAGAGAGAGCGCACCAGGGCCACCACCTTGTGGGTCTGGCTTATGTGGGTCCTGGGAAATTGAACCTGGGGCCTTAGGCACTGGAGGCAAGTGCCTTAACCGCTGAGCCATCTCTCCAGCCCTATTTTTTTTTTTTTAAGTAAGGTCTCTAGCTCAGGCTGACCTGGAATTCACTATTTAGTCCTAGTCTGGCCTCCAACTCATAGCAATCCTCCTACCTCTGCTGGGATTAAAGGTGTGTGCCACCAAGCCCCGTCTGTGTGTAGAATATAAAACATACTGATTCTCCTTCTCCAGCCAAACACTTACTAAGTTTTGTGTTGGGATCATGGGAGGATTTTCAAGTACCTAAAAAGAAAACAATGGGAGAAACTTTGGGTCTGGCAATGGGCCGAGGCTGGAAGGATGTTTGGACTTGTGACGGGAACCCTGTGGCCAGTAGATATGGAGGTTACAGGTGCCACTGTGAGAATTCGCAGAGGAGCGAAATGCATGATGTAATAAGCCGGAGGAACGGATCCCCATGACCCGGTGACAAAATGAGTAATGAAATTGCCCAAGGGAACAGATCTGAAAAGGCCTGGGGATCTCCATGCAGTGCTCCAGCTCTTGATGGGCAGGGAGACAAATTGGGATAAGAACTAGTAAATGGAAAAGAAGTTCTTAGCCCTGAGAGCAGCAGATCATGCTCGTGGCCATAAATCAAGAGATTTGGGGCCCGGGAGATGGCTCAGTGGGTAGAGCACTCACCACTCAAGCTTGAGTACCTGAGTTCAATCCTCAGACTCCATATGACATACAGTCATGACAGGCTTCTGTAATCCCAGCACTCTGACAGCCAGATGGGAGGTGGAGACAGGAGAATTTTCTGGACGCTCTCAGCAAGCACAGCAGAAAGAACAGCAAAGGGAGACAGAGAGTAGCCCTGCCTGGATGAGGGCAGACTGGAAAGTCGTCCTCTGACCTCCACACACATCCATACACAGGAACACATAAATGCATGTGTACACAGAAGTAAAAGATTAATTTCTTTAAAAAAAATTGTCCACTGATCAGAAAGAAGTAAGCCGCTAGGAATATGATAACTTTCAGGATATATATCTTCCAGCAACCACAGGAGCTTAGAAGCGAATTCTGAACCTCAGAGGAGACCCGGGTGCCAGCCACACCAGGAGGCGAGCCTTGTGAGACTTGACAGAGGATCCCAGTAAACTTATGGCAACCTGTTATAGAAAACTGTGAGCGTACCTTAAATCTCTCCAATAAGCACAGGGAAGACAGTGTGCTTCCTAAGTAATATGAAGCAAGCCATACTTCCTGACAGCATCATGGCAGACACCATGAATAGACGATGCTCACTGTGTACCTGCAGGGTTAATTTTGCCAGCATGGGGGATTCTTTGCTTTTCCAATAGCAGCGTGGTCTATAAGCACATGTCCACTGTGCACATCGTTTCCATCTGATAGCTGATCAGGGAGAGAGGTGTGAACCATGAGCAGGGCGGCTCTCACCTGTGCCTAACCCAGGTGTCAGCCTCGCTGGCCCGTTCTGTGTAGTTCTCTGGCAGGAAGCCCCGGCAGCCCGTCCTATGGGAGGTCCCGATGGCCCAGCCCTCGCTGGCCTCCTCCTGCTGAGTGGGATCCACAAAGATGTAGTCACCAGGGCTGAGCATCAGCTCGTCAGCGTTCTGGGGCTTGTACTGGAACAGGGCCTTCAGGGTCTGGAGAGGGGACAAGTAGTTCTGTGTCTCCAGTGTGGCTCTGGCAGGAAGCCTGTCTCCTGCCTTGCTTTCTTTTTAAATTTTTTTTTATTATTTTTAATATTTCTATTTATTTATTTGCAAGCAGAGAGGGAGGGAGAGAGAGGGGGCATGCCAGAGTCACTAGCCCCTGCAAACAAATTCCAGATGTATGTGCCACTTTGTGCATCTGGCTTTATGTGGGTACTGGGCAATTAAATCCGGGTCATTAGGCTTTGCAGGTGCTTAAACGCCTTAACCACTGAGCCATCTCTCCAGCCCCCTCTCTTGCTTTCTGATCCTCTGAGGTATCCCATGTCTTCAAGACCCTCTGTGCATTTGTCTAATGATACACAGCACGGAATGTAGATGAATACAGCAACGTGGGATTCTTGGAACTAGAAATAAATTTTGGTGTCTGTCTTTCTGCCTTTCTTTGACCTACCAATCCTGTTACTCATCCATCATTAACCCACTCACGCATCTATCCATCCATCCATTCATTCATCTACCCACTTCCCCACTTGTCCATCCATGTATCTATCCATCGCTCTACCCACTCATTCACCCATCCATCCATCCATCTATCCATCCATCCATCCATCTATCCAGCCATCCATCCACCCACCCATCTACTTCTTTCTTACATGAAAGACCTTGAGTGCAATCAGACATTCATATCCACCTTCCTTGGTGTGGAGCTATTTACACCTTCTCCTAAAATAAGGAAAATGTTGGATCCGTCATATGTCATCTCCACTTTCTCCCTAAACTAATCAGCTCACAGGGAAGGAGCCTTGGAATGAGGCTCTACCAAAGTCACCGCATAGAAGCAAACCATGTACCCCTATGTCTTTACCATAGACTTCTCTAACACTACGAACGTGTTTCCATTGTGTTTTGGAATGTTGGCATGTGCCACTTATCTGTAAGGAATGCTAGTTCCAAACTGCACGCAAAGGGCTCTAGAGTGGAATCCCCTCCCCTCCCCTCTCATCTCCTCCCTTCCCCTCTTCCCCTCCCCTCCCCTCTCATCTCCTCCCTTCCCCTCTTCCCCTCCCCTCTCCTCTCCTGTCCCTCCTCTCTCCCCTCCCCTTCTCCCTTCCTCTCCCTTCCCCTTCCCTCTCCTCCACTCTCCTCTCCTCCCCTCCCCTCTTCCTTCCCCTCTCCTCTTCTCTCTTCCCCTTCCCTCCTTTCTCCTCCCTTCCCCTCCTCTCCTTTCCTCCCCTTTCCTCTCTTCTCTCCTCTCCTCCCCTCTCCTCTCCTCTTCTAGCTCTCCTCTCCTCCAGGAAGGGCTTTGGAGGGGGTGCTCTCAGGTGGAACATTCAGTCCTTTGCCTCCAGCAGGGTTCTCACCTGGTAGTGCACGAAACGCATGTCTCTGGAGTACAGGGCGGCTGTCCACTGGCAGCTGTGGATGGGCTGGATGGCTCTGGCCAGCTGCTCCAGCGTCCTCTGGTGGTGGGGGTAGAACTTGTGGGCCAGCGTCAGGTGCAGCTGCTTGGCACAGGCCTTGACAGTACAATCTGTGGAGTCAGGCAAGTGCTGGGTACCTGCCCCTGAATGTCAGTGTCACTTGCCTGGAGGGGCGGAGCACCCTCATAGTGGCACCTCCTCCTCTACAGAGCTGTTTCCTCAACAAGACCAGGCCTCTCTGGCTCTTACCGGCACTTGAGTTTCCTTTTTTCAATGATGAAGCCAGTACATGCAAGGGATTTGAGGTAGACAATTCATCTTACTGGTCAATTGATGAGATTTACACTCACCATGGCAACAAGTCTCTGGGATGTCTGTGAGGGAGTTTTCAGATCAGGCTAATTTTGGCGGGAAGTCACCCTAAATGTGGGCAGTACTGCTCCATGGGTTGGGCTCCTGGGCTTAATGCAAAGGGGAACATGAGCTGAGCACCAGCACTCATGGCTCTCAGCTTCTCGACTGTGGACACAATGTGACCGGCTGCCACTCCTGCTGCCCTGCCTTCCCACTGACCAACAGTCTCAAACTGCAGCTGGAACGGACTCTTCCTCCATTAAGTTGCCTTTTTTTTTCAAGGTAGGGTCTCGCTCTGGCCCAGGCTGACCTGGAATTCACTCTGTAGTCTCAGGCTGGCCTGGACCTCATGGTGATCCTCCTACCTCTGCCTTTCAAGTGCTGGGGTTAAAGTCATGAGCCACCGTTTCCAGTTTTAAGATTCTTTTTTAAAAAATAATTTAAAAAATTTATTTATTATTATTTGCAAGCAGGGAGAGACAGAGAGGAGAAAGAGAGAGAGAGGAGAGAGAAAAAAGATTGGGCACACCAGGGCCTCTTGCCACTGGAAATGAACTCTAGATGCATATGCCACTTTGTGCATCTGGTTTTACAGTGGGTACTGGGGATTCAAACCTGGGTGGTCAGGCTTTCAAGCAAGCACCTTAACCACTAAGCCGTTTCTCCAGTCCCTCCTTAAGTTGCTTTTCCCAGGTATTTCACACCAGCACTGAGAATGGCAACTAATTCAAGAGGAAAAGAAAAAGGAGCCACAGGGATGTGGCTCAGGGTCTTCAGGGATCATGGGCATGAAAGCTAAACAAACAGCCTCTTGATTCCTACGCACATACGCCTCTGGGCCTAAAAGCTAGATCAATGCCTTTTCTGTTGTTTTTCATGTGTGTGTGTGTGTGTGTGTGTGTGTGTGTGTGTGTGTGTGTGTGTGTATGTGTGTGTGTGTAGGGCAAGGTTGATGATGCTGGCTATCTGTCTCAATTCCTTTCCACTTTCTTCACTGAGGCAGGTCTCTCACTTGAATCCAGAGTTCACCGGTTCAGGTCCTCTTGCTGAGCAGCTTGCCCAAGGTGTCTGCTTGTCTGCCTCCCCATTCTGGGGTTACAGGTAGGTGCCATGCCTACCCATGCCTAGCCAGCACTTTATCCACTGAGGCATCTCCAGCCCAGATGAAAGCCTTTTTGTTTGAGGGAGAATCTAAGGAAGAGAATTTTTGGGCATTGGGACTGTAAAACCACAGTATCACTAATGTGTGCCTGAATTTCGTCACATGGGAAGTCCTTGGAGTCTCCAAGCCCCAGTCTTTTCAGATGGTTTCTGCCCTTGAGGCCCCAGTCAGGTTCTGGCCAGTGTTCAGGTCTCTCAGGCTGGCAAACAGAGCGGCTGGCATCACTGCAGCAGCCAGATCTGATGTCCTCTGGATCATGAAGCTTCTCCCCTTGTGGAGGAATGGCACAGGCTTTGCTATTGGAGGGGCTTGACTTCAGGGTCCTTCTGCCCCTTTCAGCACAGTGACCTTGGCTGAGGGTCATGCTATGACTCTGTTTCATATATATATATATATATATATATATATATATATATATATATATATATATATATATATATGAATATGATTATATACCTACCTAATTATATTAGGTAGGGTCTCGCTTTAGCCCAGGCTGACCTGGAATTCACTAGGCAGTCTCAGGGTGGCCTTGAACTCACGGCAATCCTCCTGCCTCCTGAGTGCTGAGATTAAAAGTGGGAGCCACCATGCCCAGCTCTGCTCTGTTTTGATTTGAGGACAGGGATGCCAGCTCTGGGGCTGCGGTCTCCTGCAGGGTGTCAGTGTATGGAAGCTACTTGCTACCTTCCCTTGTACCTGCTGTTAACCTAAAGAAAGTTCTGGAAGGAGCAGGCCCTGCTCAGGTCCTCATGCTGGGCTACCACATGTCCTTAACCACAGGGAGCCTTCAGTAACCAATGGATGCTGTCCAGGTCTCTGAGCACTGAGCTACTGTGT
This sequence comes from Zapus hudsonius, assembly GCA_004024765.1. NCBI lineage: Eukaryota > Metazoa > Chordata > Mammalia > Rodentia > Dipodidae > Zapus > Zapus hudsonius. Next base: position 22,557 of record PVHP010023081.1, read on the forward strand.
GTGGGTGGTTGGAAATTCCTTTTTTTAAAGGAGAAGTGTACGTGGAGGTGTGGGGGGTGGGGGTGGGGGGACAGACTTGACGTATGAATCAACACGACCTGGAAAAGACCTGGCCTGCTTCCCCAGAGAGACCTGGGAGTGACTCATGCTGACTTCGAAAGGGACTCTTGTCTTTCCCCTGTGATCCTACACTGGAGTGCATTTCACTGGGACTGGATATTCAACACTGCTCTCAGAGGGATTGGGGAGGCTCCCCTGTCCCCTCAGGGCCAGGTAGAGGCATTGCCATAGAAGGAGGGAGAGCCTGTTCAGGGTCAGGAGATGGATGTGACCTTGCTGGCTCTCCCCAGGAAGTGGGGTCCAGTGTCCAGAGCTCTGGTGGTGTGCAGGGCCACGAGGATGACGTGGGCATCCCACTCATTCCCTGGAGCTGCTAACATGACACCACTAACTGGGTTGCTTCGAACAAGAATTCATTGTCTCTCAGATCTGGAAGCCAGAAGTTCAAGATCAAGGTGTGGCTAAGGGCCTGGCTCTCCCAGAGAGTTCTTCCTGCTGTACCCAGCTTCTGCTAGCCCAGGAGTCCCTTGGTTGTGGCTACAACATTCCAGTCTCTTTCTCATGTCCCACACCCTCCTCTAGTCTCTGGGTCCTCTCCTCTTCTAATGAGGGCCCCAGTGGCTGGATTTAGGGTATTCTGGTATGACTGCTTGTAATTAATTATATCTTTACATTCCAAAATAAAGTCCACTTCTGAGGCCCTGGGTAGCTATGGCTTCTGGAGGGACCCTACACAACACAGCAAAGTGACATTGGGCAGGAACCTAACCCTCTATAGCCACCGTCTCTCAATTTATCTGTAATATATTATCTATCTATCTATCTATCTATCTATCTATCTATCTATCTATCTACATATCAACCTGGCTATCTATCTATTTATGTATTGAGACAGGGTCTCACATAGCTCAGGCTGGCCTCAAACTCACCATGTAGCTGAGGATGGCATTACATTTCTTTTTTTTTTCTTTTTTTTAAAATATTTTATTTATTCATTTTCAAGCAGAGAGAGAGAAGAGAGAAGAGAGAGAGAAAACACCAGGGCCACCACCTTGTGGGTCTGGCTTATGTGAGACCTGGGGAATTGAACCCGGGGCCTTAGGCACTGGAGGCAAGTGCCTTAACCGCTGAGCCATCTCTCCAGCCCAGCATTACATTTCTGATCCTCCTGCCTCTGCCTCCGCCTCCTGAGATTACAGGTTTATGTGGTGGTGGGGATCGAAGCTAGGGCTTCCTGTGTGTGAGGCAAGGTTCTGCCAACTGAGCTATAGCCAAGTCCCTTCGATCCCCCAGTTTCAGATGAGACCAATGAGACCCAACTGGAGGGGCATACAGAGTAGGTGAGATGCTGGGCCTGTCTTAGGACACTGCGTCAGGGCAAGAAGCAGACTTGCCCTTGGAGAAAATAGCTGTGGTGGCTTAAATCAGATGTGTCCCATAAATTCATGTGTTTTGACTATTTGGTCCCCAGCTGGTGGCAGTTTGGGACGTGGAGCCTTGCTGGAGAAGGTGTGCTGCTAGGGGTGGGCTTTGGGGTGTTATCATTCAGCTTCCCCCTTGCCAGATCTCTGTTCTCTTGCTGCTTTGTGCCAGCTGCTAAGGCAAGAAGTGTTGTCCAGCCTCTGCTCTGCTGTGCTTTCCTGCCATAACGAAACATTCCCTTGAAACTGTCAGCCGAAATCAACCCTTTCTTCCAATCAGCTGCTTTTGGTTGAGTGGTTTGTCTCAGCAACATGAAGGTAACTACAATAATAGCATTAAAGGGTCAGCATCCACATAGGATCCTAGTCTCCCAAGGCTGGGGGTGCACATCATGAGCACCCCAAAGAATTCAGTGTGTCTGTCTGTCCATGGATTGGACTGCCTACCTGCCAAGATGGATGCCTCCGTGGCAAATATCATGGCGAATTCCCGGATGACATCTGCGGGGCTGTCGTTGATGAAGAAGCCAAGGTAGCTGATGGAGGAATGGAGAACCAGCGGGATGGTGGTGGGGAAGGAGCTCAGGACCCTGTCCCCTGCTCTCCTGAGAGCCTCATATAGACCTTCCACCTTCTGGTCTTCACACTAGGGGAGGGGAGGCAGAGAAGCATTTTCTCAACTCTTTTTTTTAAACATTTTTATTGGAATAAAATTATATATATTAACAAACCAATATGCTCAGTATCATAAGTTATTAGCGAAAACCATTGAAACCAGGATGGCATTCCCTTTTATGTATTAGATATTCTCCCCCCTCCTTGATTTTTAGCAGTGAAATTAATCCAGCATTTTCTCAACTCTTTTTTTTAAATATTTTATTTATTCATTTTCAAGCAGAGAGAGAGAGAGAGAGAGAGAGAGAGAGAGAGAGAGAGAGAGAGAGAGAGAGAGAGAGAGATCTCCAGGGCCACCACCTTGTGGATCTGACCTATGTGGGTACTGGGGAATTGAACCCAGGGCCTTAGGTACTAGAGGCAAGTGCCTTAACGACTGAGCCATCCCTCCAGCCCCCAGTATTTTCTCAACTCTTGCTAGATTAATTTCCCTGCTAAGAATCAAGGAGCAATCTGCATGGGTCCCTCTCCGTCCAAGGTGCTGTGACAGCCTGTGCTCAGGCCCCGGGGTTTCTCAGGCTCCTTAGGAGTTTTGGGTATTTTGGGTAAGATTCTTTTTGGAATGGAATCCCCTGGCGGTATCCAGGCTGGAAGTCCCTTTCCCCTCTGTCACCTCCAGAGCCAGTCTCCTTTCCTTTTTATGTGTTCACTGCGTTGCTCAGGTTGTATGATCCACCTTCTAGAAGTTTACAGCTAACTTCAAGGCAGCCCGAGCACCGCAGGGAGGCAGGCTCAGACCCTGCAGAGTGGAGTCAGCTGGCCCTGGGCTTGTTTCTTTTCTGAGAATCACTTGAGTCTCAGGTATATAAGGGTGTTTTGTGGTGGCTAAGGAAGGGCTGCCTCCCAGGGGATAGCTTCTTCCTTACACAACTGTGCTTTCTTTCCTCCCTAGCTGTGAGGTAGAGCTGGCCCTGGGGGGTTGGTTTTGCTGTCCCTGATGGCTGACAGCCCTTGCAGAGGAAATGACTGCCTCCCTGTCTTGTAGCTCTGTGTGCTTTCCCCCTCCCAAGTGGCCAGTGTGTGCTGCCAGTTGTGACCCCCACATGAGGAAGACCTGCTTTGTGCTCAGCCAAAGCCATGGCTCTTCAGAGTTAAGACACGCCTCTGCTCAGGCACCGTGCTAGTCTCTGGGTGCCTTCCTGGAGGGATGCAGTCTGGGGAGGGAAGCAGAACATCACTTTCATAGCACCCAAAGGTGCCCCTAGAGATATTGACAAGAATGATGGGGGAGCCTAAGGAGGTAATACCTTCTACTGGGGAGTTGAAGGCTTTACAGAGAGTCATCAAAAGAGATGGGTACCGAAGGAGGCACAGCTGACTGGAGGAAGGCCAGGGTTCCACACAAAGGAGCCAACTTCTACTATGGCTTTGGACCACCCATTAAGACAAGTCAGTGGTGTTTTATCATTGCTTAGGTGATCACAGAGAGCTGACGTCATTGGCCATGATAAGTCCTGATGGTTCTCCAGCTCCTCACCCTCAGGGCAGGCCTGGTGGACTCACCGTGAAGAAGTCACAGAGCGTCACGTGAGGAAAGACCTCGTGAGCTCTGTTCTTCGCACACTGGCGTCTGCTCTCTCTCCAGAACTCTTGGAGTTTTTCCAGCAGGGTCCCCGTGGGACAGAGGAAGAGTGCGTACTCCTGGGGGATGGGGTCATCTAGGGAGGAGTCACTGCGATGGTCCTGTAGCCTGCAATGGAAAAGAGCCACAGGACGAATGAGGTTGTCCCCAGTGCAGGGGACCGGCAACAGCAATGACAGTGACCCAAAGTCAGGCTGATGGCACCCAAAGGTGTGACACTGCAGGCAATCTGATGAGATGTGCCAGCAGCGGGGCCGTGTCACCCAGGGCCAGTGCACACCTGCTCCAGATCTGGGCAAGCTGGCCACTACAGCCAGACAAGAGAGGGGAAATCTATAGACAGACTTAGTCTGGAAACTTCCGAAGAGCTCTGTGTCCTGGTCTCTGTGGTGTTTTAAGACTTTGTGGGAAAATTGTTACATTTTAATTTTAGCACAAACTTCAAATGAAGGGGGGGGGAATGGAGGTCACAGCAGCCATGGAGATGGCCAGGCGAGTAAAGATGCAAAGTGACATTTTCAGGGACAAGAGGCTCTGACACGCACATCCACACTCCATCTCTAGCTCAGATCCGTTTCCCTTTCTGCAGTTCATAGCATTGGTGAACCAGAAATCCAAGCAGCAGGTCTATATAGACAGCACTCCTGTGTTTTATAGAAACCATAAGCTACCATGCAAGTTACTCTGCTACCTGGCTGCCACATATGTTATCCAGGTGCTGAATAGACACCTGGTGATGTTTGCCAACCTGCATTGATACATAATATGGAAGATCCTATAATATGGAATATTGACCTGCTCTAATTTGGGGATATTTATGTTGTTTTCTGGGAAGTTACCGACACTGTATTTCATTTTTCCAAATCTTCTTAGATGGTGACCAGTTGTGTGACCAAAGCTTTCCTCACATTGACTGACACCCCACCCTGTCAAACCATCCCCTTCCTCACCCTCAGCAGCACTGAGGCTTACCCCTTTTGTTCTCATGGGGTCTCCATGGGCTTCCCTGATTCCTTAGGATCACCCTTGGCTAAATGTAGGGGCCCAGCTCTGTCCCTGTTCCTTGGCAGGGCTCTAGTCTCATTGGCTGGGCTATAACTGGCAGGTGCCATCCAGGACCTTCCAGCATAGAGCTTCTGTCATGGCTCCAGGCTGGAGGCCAGCTTCGCCATCAGACATCCTGGGCTCTGGGGGTTTCTCCATGTCCCATGGAGACACTGACTGTTCACCCCTGGTCTGTGATTTTGAAGGAGAAAGGGGCTCCCCCAGAGCATGGACCCCTCCAACACTCATCTACAGTCTTTCCATCCTCTACAGGAAGGGGCGGGAGGTGACTCTGCAGCCCATTGTTTCTCTCTCTCTCTCTCTCTCTCTCTCTCTCTCTCTCTCTCTCTC
>PVHP010023082.1:0-27768 GCA_004024765.1 Zapus hudsonius
CACACACATGAAACATTTATAATCTTCATTTTCTGGATAAGGACACTGAGGACCAAGGTGAAAGAACTTGCTAGAAGTCTCTTAGGTTCCCACATCCAATAAGTTAGTGAAACACAATTGAATCCTGCAGGTTGACACCAAACTGGTCCCCAAATCTCCCAAACCTTTTTGGACCCGTCATCCAAGTTTCATACGAGCTAGAGTTTCTAAGTCACCAATTCTACCAACCATGAAAACCTGAGTTCCCTGGTAATGTTCAGATATATTCCCATGATCTCTTGGCACCCCTCATAGATGGGTAACTGGGACAGATTCTAAGCTCTTCAGACCCTAAACCTGGCTCTACTTGGCATCCAAGTGTCCCTGGTCATGGTACATCAGAGAGGCAGCTTTAAATGTCATGCCTTTAAATGACAAGCCCAGAAAAGCTGTGCCCTGAGCACGCTTCGGCTTCTTGTTGGCTGAAAGAGAAAATAGTGCCTGAATCACGAGGCATCCTTCGTAATGACCGGTGTCCAGTGTCCTCCAGGTGAGTTAGAAGTTACCCCCCAACCAGATGCGCTGCCCCCCTCAACTCCAGAGGAGAGCGTGCGCTAATTACCTTCATCTGCAAAGAGCGCCTGCCTCAGAGCAGTGGGGCGCAGCAGGACTCTTGAAAAACCTACTGCAGGTTAAAAAGCAGACCTGCCTTTAATTTATTAAAAGACTTGGCTTTTTTTCCCTCCCACTGAGCATTTTAAAATGCAATTAGACAAAATGGAATAATAATCAGGCGGACTACTCTGGAGTTTTCACATTGGGGCCTTCTTGCCTCATTGCCTTTCCATTGGACCTTTCTGCCTCTGAGACTAACCATGATGACCTTTCTTGGCCCGATCTCATATTCCCAAGGAACTGAGTGTCCTGTTATCAGCCATTGGATGTCACACTACCCTTTTCCATGGCAGGGCTCATCACACTAACTGCCTCACACTGTGTGCACTGGACACTCCCCTTGTATGAGCATTTCATCAAAAAGTCCTCAAGACCAAGTCAGGACACCTGCACTTGTAAACAGCTCCTGAGGTAGTGGGCGGCACGGTAGCATTTGCAAGACTAGGTAAATGCCAGGAGGCAGGGCCATATTCACATTCCAGATGTCAAACCCTGTCCCCAACAGAGACTGTGACATGGAAGCATCTGAAGTCATTGACTGGTTTCAGGAGATATGTTAGGGGCTTTGTGGAAGACAAAGAGAAGATCCTTCCCACCTCTCTCAAGGTAATAGTGTTCCATATGTCAAAACCACACATTTAAATTTTGCTAACACTTTCAAGTACTCAAGGTACACAGGTGTTTTGTGGCAGACATCACGTATATGGGGGAGTATCCATGTACCTCATGAAGAGAAATCAAATACTCATTGATATGCCAGAGTCTATAAACCACTGGCATAACCAGAACACAAAGACTATGGCAGGCTGAGTTGGAATAAGCAAGATTCTTCCCATGGGACTATCATCCATGCCACAAACTCCTAAGCAGAGAACTGTGTGGCTAGTTGAAGTTTTGGATTATATCACAGCTCCCCGCCATGCCCAGTCTCAGTCAGTTGTCCTTCACTGGTCCATAGGGTGGTCTCTGTGCCCCGCTGACATAAAATGTACCTGTGGTAGTCAGCTTTCACTCCCATGACAAAAACACCTGAGATAAACAACTTCAAAGGAAGAAAGATGGGCTGGTGGGATGGCTCAGAGGTTAAAGCACTTGCTTTCAAAGCCTGCTGGCCTGGTTTTGAGTCTCCAGTACCTATACAAAGCCAGATGCAAGTGGTGCATCTGGAGTTCAATTGCAGAAGAAGGAAAGATGTACTAAGGTTATAGTCCAGCGCTCAGTGAGCCCCACTGCTGGTGTGAGGTTGTATCTCATGGCTGGAACATAGGGCAGAGGAAACCCCTCACCCTAGGAAGCAATGCAAGAAGAATAGGAAGTAACCAGCATGCACAGACGCCATCCTAGGACATACTCCTCACAGACCTAACTTCCTGTCACTAGACACTACATATTCAAAGCTTTGTGGCTTCCAAATAACATCCCATGCTGGACACCAAGCCTTCAACCTGTGGGAGGGACCTTGGGGACACTCCAGACCCAAGCTATGACAGTGCCAATGTGGCCTTTGGAGCAGAGCATCTCTGTCTCGTTTGCCTTTGTTGTCCCCAGCCTCTCACAGTACTTGTTCATACCTAATGGGGTTCCTGAAAATGTTTGTCAGATCCATGTATCCATCCATCAGTGATTAATAAGGCCTCCCTGGCCTGGGAAGCTTAGCAGATCAATGGGTTCGAAGAGCACTGTGAAGCTCACAGGGGAAGCCATTCCCACCTTACCAGTGCCGGTCCTGTTACTGCACACACCCAGCCCTCCTCTTATGGTTCCATAGCAGCTTATCAATGCAGTCTGTGTCTTTGAAAGGAAACTAGCCAGTTTGAAAGCTCCTGCAGTAGATTCCTTGCCCAATCAGGGAACTTCATGTTGAGCAGAAGAAACCATATTTGGAAATTGGCCAGGTTAAATTTCCACTTGAATTCTTTCTCCTCTCCTCCTTCTTTCCTTTCCCTTCCCTCCCATCCGTTGGTCCAGATCACCTCCCTCCACACATTCACTGCATCCAAAGCAGGGCGACAGTCTCTCTGTCATCTGCACTGAGCTCCAGATCAACTCATGAAACATTTAAAGGGAAATCACCCCCTAGGCAGCTTGTTTGGATTTCAAACCTCCCAGAATTTTCTGTCCTGTGCTCTTCTCCACTGGAAGGCCCATCAACTTATGGTCCCTGGCCTGCCAGGGCTTGGGTATTTGAGCAAGCAAGTCAGCCGCTCAGGCTGCGTGAATATTTCTATTTGTGAACATTACCATCCTTATCCCTGTGTTCAGGCTCCTTGGAGCTTGTTCATGATTCTGCCAGGAGTCCTCAACATCTCTAAAAGAGTGTCAGCCATTCAGCAGGCTGACAATTCACACACACACCTCGGATAAGAGAGACCTCAGGTGTGACCTCCTGGCTTTCAGTTTCCAAGGACTGGACTATTCATTTGATACTCAACTAATGCTTCCTGCACCCCACGTGCATGTGCCAGGCAGAGAGCAAGGTACAGAGTCTCTGGGCATGTTTTCCAGCCTCATGCCTAGGAGCAGACAAGGACCGTGTGAACTGGGGCATCCTGTGCAGTATGCAGGTACAGTAATCACCAGGTCACTGAGGTGTACACACCCATGGGAACATTTGAGTCTGGAGCTTGGCTCACAAACTGTCTCCTGGTGAACTTTTAGTCCTCAAGAACTGACTGCATGGGTGCCCAGGAGCCTGAGACAGAGGCTATCCCCTGCTCTTCAGGCAGTGATGTGTGCAAGGACTCCCTCCCTCATCAGGGCTGAGGGAGACAGCAGATGAGGGTACCGGGGACAGGCCAGAGGACAAAACCTAGTACTTGAGACATACATTAATCTTTTCTTAAATATTATTTAATTATTTGAGAGACAGAAAGAGGCAGACAGTGAAAGAATATGGGCACACCCGGGCCTCTTGCCACTGCAAATTAACCCCAGATACATGTGTCACTTTGTGCATCTGGATTTATGTGGGGACTGGGGAATTGAACCCAGGCCACTGTCAGGCTTTGCAAGTGAGTGCCATTAACTACTAAGCCATCTTGCCAGCCCTGACAGAGTAAGTGGGGGGGGGGGTAGAGGAAGAAAAGGTGTGTGCACAGGTAGAAAGAAATAAGCACTCATCTTAGAGTAAGAAAAGGTGGGGGAGGGGTGCAGGCATGCACCTTAGGTTCTGGAAGAAGCTGAGGAGAGAGGGAGTGTGTGAAGAAGGCCTTATATGCCCCCTTGAGGGAGGGGTAGAGGGAAGGGCCCACTCTGAGAGAGTCTGTGGGAGGCTTGGTTGGACCACCCATTCAGCACCTTTTGGGAAATGAGACTTTTGAAGTTTCTATTTCTTTTTTAAAATATACATTTTTATTTATTTATTTGCAGAGAGAGAGAGAGAGAAAGAGAGAGAGAGAGAGAGAGAAATGTATGAGTATGAGCTCACCAGGATCTCCAATCTCTACAAACTCCAGACACATGTGCTATTTTGTGCATCTGGCTTTACATGGGTCCTGGGGAATCGAACCCAGGTCTTCAGGCTCTCCAGACCCTGAAGTCTCAATTTCTATGACAGATAGTCTCCCATCCTCATCGCTAGCTTGGCTAGGTGGTAGGAGAGGTGGGGCTGGGTGGGCGATGGACAGAGCATTCTGAGGCTCTAAGAGAAGTGAAAAATCCAAGGTCAAGGTATGACCTTCTGAGGCTGTGGGTCAAATCTGTCCCAGGCCTCTCCCTTATCGCTAGTGGTTTTGCTGTCAATCATCCTTGACTCAGAGAGGCATCGCCCCCCATCCCCACCCCCCATCTCTATCTTCACCTTCACATACTGTTTTTCCTTCATGGCTTTGCATCCAGCTTTCCCTTTTCATAAGGATTCCAGTCATATTCCTTCAATCCTTGCCCTCAGGACCTCATTTTAATTTGATTACCTCCGTTATGATTCTATCTCCAAATAAGGTCACATTCTGTGCCACTAGGACTCAGAACTCTAGCATCCATTTTTGGGGGGAAGGGGTAAAGGCTGGGGGGGGGATACAATTCAACCCATAGCAGTGTGCCCCAAGGCCACACGGTCAACCTTCCCCAGGAAGACTAGGGAGAGGCCAGCAGCCTGGGAATCAGGGGTTTGGTTGTTTTGCTGCCTTCGAGTTGGTGATTTAAGGGCTTGGGAGTAATGGAAGATAAACTACTTGTCACTGCCCACCCTGGTGTTCGGGTGATTGCATTTCTGTGTGAGGCTGCCCTCGCATTGCCCTGCAAAAGGCTTTTCCATTATGCTAAGAGCTGGTGGTGATAGGCGCCATTACTACTCAGCCCTTTGCCCTCACTACCTCCGTTCCCTCTGCCCTAAGCACTTCCCACTGACCTTCCAAGAGGTAACATCCGAGTTATTTTCCCCGAGAGACCTGTGCAATTACTAGCCAGCATCAAAGGGAATCCCATGAGGCTTTGCTCAGCGCATGCTCAGGGGGGAGAAAGAGGGACCCCTTGCAGTCCTCTGCCCTCCCCTTTCCAATTTTATATAAGAATATGAGGGAAATTCTGAACTATCTTTACCTCTGTTTGCTTTCCCTCCTCCAGACAGAAGCTGGGGGAATAAGATCAAAGTCCCTGTCAGCTGGGGCCCTAAATTCTCATTCACTTATTAAGAAATGACAGTTTTTCTCCAAGAAGCCATCTGTCCTGCTTTGCTGGGCACTCTCCATTAGTAAAGAAACAAAGGAAAAAATTATCTTTTTGGTGACCATGTTTTTGGTTTTGTTTTGGGGGTTTTTGTTTTGCCCCCTCCGTGTCTCACCACAGAGAATGTTTGTTGTTGTTCTGAATCTAGCTCTAAGAACAGTGTCCAAATCTCAGCCTCTTCAGGCCTCACTGGTGCAATGAAGATGCCTGGCATGGCGCCCCAAACTGAGCACCATGGCCACGGCTTTGTTATGTTGCCGGTGTGGTCATGACGAAGCACCATACATAGACTAGATCTAGGCTTCCACAATGGAGCTCCTGTTTTCTCATGGTTATGGAAGGTGGGAGCCAAAGGTCAAGGTGTTGGCATGGCTGGTGCCTTCTGAGGTCTCTCTGCTGGCCTTGTAGATGGCTGTTTTCTCCTCTTCCTCACACACAGTCCTCCCTCCGTATTTGTGCCCAAATTTTGCCTTCTTACAAGGACAGTATTTGGATTGGGATCCACCCAATGACTTCATTTAACATTAATTCTATAAAGACCTTATCAATGAGCATGGGGACCCTGGGATTAGTGATGAATTTGATAGGGGGACCAAATGGGTCCCTAACAGTGCTTCTGTGTAGGATTTGGGGGGTCTCAGATCTCAGATTTCACTCTGCTTCTGGGTAGGGGGCTTTGGGAAGACAAAGGCTTAGGGTTTGAGTTCCCAGAAACAGAAAGCTGCTGCAGCTCACTTGAGCAAAGGATGGAACAGGGTGATATGAACAGCACAAAGCATGATGGGAGGCAGTAAGCATGACACCTGCTGTGTGGGGGCAGAAGAAGGAGGGGGCAGAGATCCTTGGCCTCCAGGATGGGAGTCAGGGACCAGGGTTCACATCTCTCCTGGTCCACCCAGAATCAAAGGGAGTGACTTATCCAGAGAAAACAGACAGCCTTCAAACGAGGAGTGAATGAGGGGAGAACAAAACATGACAAATACCTCTCAGTTATTTACTTGCTTAACAAAGAAAGCCTTGAACTGGACCATGTCTGAACTGGACCACATTTGAACAGAACCACTTCTGAACCGGACCACAGCTGATCCTCTGTCTTTTTCTTTTTTTGACACTAGCATATCAATGTTTATTGCAGCATTATTTACAATATCTAAGGTATAGAACAAATATAGATGTCCAACAACAAAGGAATGGATGTGGAAAATACGGTATCTATATACAAGGCAACTTCTTTTCAGCCATAAGTAAGATTGGTGTCATGTTGCAGAAAATTGGTACAAAGGAAACAATAATATTAAATAAATTAATCCAACCTCAGAAAACACATTATCCTATGTTTTCCCTCATTAGTGGTTTCTAGATTTCATAGAGATCCATGTATGCCATGAAAGTAGAAGAAAAACTGTCTAGAAACAAGAAACTCACAGGAAGGAGTAAGGGAGGCTTGAGACACACAGAGTGTTGGGAATATGCTCACCTATAAGGATCCTTCCATTGTATTCAAAACAGAAGGAAATGTGGTCAAAGGCTTACTATCTTCTGCTAGTCCATTACCCCATACCATAGCACACATAACATCGGTTACATCTTTGATTTTCATCGAATCATGAGGCTGCCCCAGTGTCTTGCAGCATAATTCTCCAAATATTTTAATGGAAGCCTAGTTCATCAATCTCTTATCTATAAACATTGAGACGCTATGATCCTCTGTCTTGAGCTAATAATTACTAGAATTCACCCCTGCTCTCTCTATCTCTTCGCTTTTCTTTTTCAGGCAGATATAGAGATTTTTGTTTATGAAGTTTCGCTGTCTCTGCTCATATCCTACATTCTCTTAGGGAGCAATGGTCTCTTTGCCCAGGAAGGTCACTAGTCTTATGCCACTATTGAAAAGAAAACCACCCAAGGTGAACACTTGATGACCTGCATCAGTTTATTGATGTCTTCTTTTGATTTGTACTGGTTGTAAATACTAGATTCATTATAAATAATAATTCAACCTGCCATTCTTTCTCTGGTCCCTGGTTACCTTGTCTATAAAACAAGAGGATTGAATTAAATTATTATTAAGGTCTCGGGAGCTCCCAACCCTGATGGATTTCAGGAAAATTAAACTCCCATGGGTAGACAGTCTATGGGGGTTGACTGAGTGAGGCATTTCCCTCACCCAAAAACTTGGAAATGGAAAAAATAATTTCCCTTGAAGAGTAAAATTAGAAAACCAGCCAGCTCAGATCAAAGATATATTCAAAGACTCCTTAAATGGACAGGATAGATTTCAGATCAGAGCTGTCTGGCCTGACGATGCAAACATTCCTAGGGCGAGCGGCCTGTGAGAATGGATGGAACATCACAGAGTTAGAAAGACAACATTAAAAGGAGGATGGTTGTACCTCTTCTGGCTGGGATGAGGGGGTTCATGGGCTTTGGGTCCTCCATCAGCTGTGTAAACCACATTTGAACTGTGACCATGTCTGAACTAGACCACCTCAGAGATGGACCACATCTGAACTCTACTGCTTCTGAACGGGACTATGTCTGATGCTCTGTCTTTTAAAAAGTATTTTTAAATATGTTATTTATTTACTTACTTATTTACAAGAAATGGAGGGGGGAAAGGGAGAACCAGAGAGAGAATGGGCATGCCAGGGCCTCGAGCCACTGCAAACGAACTCCAGATGCATGCACCAGCTTGTGCATCTGGCTTACGTGGGTACTGGGGAATTGAACCTGGGTCATCAGGCTTTGCAGGCCAGTGCTTAACCGGTGAGCCACCTCTCCATCCCTACTCTGTCTTCGGTTACAGAGGGACAGCAGGCTGTCATGACTGGATACCCCTAATCAGGCACGAGAGTCACCATATTTAATGGTCTATCTAGCACAGGCATCAACCCAACAGTGCTGGGCTCCAGTTGGAGCCGGAACTCAGGGTCTCCCCTGTGCTGCACAGTTACCTCCTGGTGGCTTGGAGGTCTGTGGGGTCCCTGGCATAGGAGGATCCGTGTACTAGAACATAGAGGAGGCTCAGGACTGAAGGCGTTTCCCAATCTGCTCAGAAGTATTTTAACAACTGAGCAGTGTGTTCCCTGTCTCTGATTCCAGTCCACCTTGACACCCCTGGCTTTGAATGCAGTCTCCCGGATGCACCTGTCTGTGGGGAGAGAATGGGCCTGCTGGCTTTATGACTGAATGATGACAGGGCAACCAGTCTCAGCTTCTTGGGTCTCTTAGGAGCCTGCCCATGTTACTCAGTGTGAGTTCTCCTTGAAGAGAGAAAGTCACTCTTGGCAGGATGACAAAGTCAAGTGCTTCAATTAAAAAAAAAAATCCTCAACCTGCTCCTCCAAGAAGAAATACTTCGTGGAAGCAGCCAGCTAGGTCCTCTCTCAAACTTAGAATCAGTGGTGTGAGGATGTCTTCAGTACTTTTCCACAGGCTCTGGCTGGATTTCCACAGCATGTGAAATTTCAACTATAGGCAGGTCATTGTGATGCAGTGATATTCTCTCTTCTCTCTCTCCCTCCCTCCTTCCTTTTTTCTCTCTCCTTCTACTACTCAAAACAAACAAACAAGCAAAATACCTAAAAAAAACCACTCCACACTATTCTCTGGAATCAGATCATTACTGGCACATAATGTCCTTGTCACAGTACAAGACAGTCCCCAGGGCTCCGTTCTTGGTCCTGGCATTTATTTAGTGGGTGATGTAATCATCTTAGGCAAGTCTTTCCCACCTTTTGGAACATTATTTTATTGAAAAGAAAGTTTCCGCAGGGCTGGAGAGATTGCTCAGTGGTTAAAGGCACTGGATTACAAAACCTGATGGCCTGGGTTTGATTCCCCAGCACCCATGTAAAGCCAGATGCACGAAGTGGTGCATGTGTCTGGAGTTGGTTTGCAGTGGCAGGAGGCCCTGGTGTGCCTGATCTCTATCTATCTATCTATCTATCTATCTATCTATCTATCTATCTATCTATCCATCAATTAACTAATCTCTCTTTCTTTTCTCTCCTCTCTCAAATAAATCTGTAATAAAAATATTTTTAAAAGCTCATATGATTTACAATGTCATCTCTTCATGCCCACTATGGTTCATGCACTGCCTAGGAATTAGCAGAATAGTGTTAAGCAATCCAACGCAACTGTACTTTCCTTGCAGCTTCTGTCTTCCAACCTCCATCAGTCATAGTGCCCCGTGTCATAGCTGAGGCCTTGATGATTCAGAACATGTAAGTTACGATGTGTAAAGTACTTGTCCACGAAGCTCCTCTAATGGTCATTGCCTCTCAGCATAAACCTACCCTCCCCGGGAGGCTCTGCCCATCGGAGGTGCCAGGGACGGGGGGGGGGGCAGAAGAGGAGAAGAAGTTTGCTTCTTCTTTGGGTTCTGCTTCTGGTCTCTATGAGTCTGTGCCCACTCCTTGCTCCAACCCAGCAGGTTCTGTCTGCTGGAGAAGAGGATGGGTTCACTGGGCAGTTTTGCTAGCATTCTGGAACCATCCACAGTGTGCCCCTTGAAAGACACTGTTGCCAGGTAAGCATCACCTATCCACAGACGTCAGAGCCAGGCTCCAAGTGAGGGGGCTCTTACTTTCCTTTGAGCTTCAAGTGTCCCTCACTCTGTCTCCTCAGCGGCTGCTTTCTGAAGGAGCTCCCCTCAGCCTATCTTAGCGCCTCCTCTCATTTTCCCTTTGGTTGTCTAGTGAACTTAGACAACTTAATGCATCTTTATATTCTTTTTTTTTTATAAGAGTCATGAGTCTTTTTTTAATATTTTATTTATTCATTTTTCAAGCCAGGAAAATACAGAGAGAGAGAGAGAGAGAGAGAGAGAGAGAGAGAGAGAGAGAGAGAGAACCAGGGCCACTACCTTGTGGGTCTGGCTTATGTGGGTCCTGGGGAATTGAACCTGGGGCTTTAGGCACTGGAGGCAAGTGCCTTAACCGCTGAGCCATCTCTCCAGGCCTATATTCTTTTAATAAGTTAGCTTATTAACTGAATGCATCTTTACTTAAAAATCCTTCCTATTAAAATGCCTGCTGTGGTTCCTGTCTGCTGTCTGGACCTAACATGGCACTGCTGTGGTCACACAGCTGAGAAAATGGCAGAGCTCTGATGACATTCGTCCGCTGAAGACCAGTAGAGGCAGGGTTACCTCTGATCTGCTCAAGAGGCCTGGCTTCCCATCTTTCAGGAGAGAGAAGGAAGATAGGGCCCAGGAGTCACATGATATGGAGAGTCACTTGTTGCTGAAATTCATGTCATTACACACTCTTGGTCTCTGCTGTTTGCAGCCAAAGCATTCCCACTGGACACAAAGCGACGGTTCCTAAGTGCAGTGACACCCACGCTCAGCACTTGTCAATCTTGAGTGACTGCAGGCTGCTCCCAAGGACAGAAGGCCCTGCCCTGATAGCTGGGACCTGGTGTGCTCTTCACTGGGGCTCTGAGGCTTCCTCAGGCACAATGTTGTCTGAAGTGGGGTTTCAGCAGCCCCCACAGAGGAAGGCATATAAATAAGAGGTCTTGTGTTTTATGGCTTAGTCGATATTTATTCAGCCCAACAGAGCAATGCCCTGGAAAGAACAGAGAGACCATAAAATGTCTCTGGTCCTGAGGCCTGAGGTTATGCTGGAGTGAGAGGCTGCCTGCTCTCATTGTGGGGATGGGAAGGGGTGAACCAGCCCAGTCAGCAAGGAGATCAAAGGCAAACCAGCAGACAGGAAAACATGGAGTTTTCAGGGCAATTATCATGGTGGTCATGGTAATGACTTTCCCCAAAGGCAGAACAGAAAGCAGTGTCTTAGATGATCAATGTGGTAGTTTGAATATATGGCCCCCGAGATCCAGGCTGGTAACTTGAGTCTCCAGTGGACAGAGCCATACTGGGGAAGAAGTGTTTTGGGGGGGCCAGATCTTGAGCCCCTCCCTAAAGTGTGTGGAGAGCAGTTTGAACTGTGATGTGTGCATGCTTGTTGGCTATTGGTGGTGTCACTCTGCTTGGATCTATGGAAATGAGCCAGTTTGTTCAGCCATTGCTGGTTCCCTTGGAATTTGTAATCCTGAAATAAACCCTTTCCTCCCATAAGCTTCTTTTGGTCTAGTGTTTGTCCAGCATCAGGAAGCTGATTATGACACTGGAAAAGCCCATAGCCATCAAACCAGCAATCGTGAAGGCTTTATAATGTTTTCTGCTGGAAGGCATGTCTCCACCCTTTGCCCAGACTGTTCTTTACCCATACTGCACGCCATCGCCCGTGTTCTGTGGAGTTTCTCCTCTACTCTGACCTCTCATCCGGACTGCTGTGTTCTCCCTCATCCCCCCCCATCTTTCATCCTTCTCTCTTTTACACAGTGTCTCAGTCCGTTCAGGCTGCTATGACAAAATACTTGAAACTGAGTGGCCAATAAGCAACAGAAATTTATTGTTCACAGCTCTGAAGGCTGGAAAGTTCCAGATCCAGATATTTATTATAGATGCTGTGCTTTGTGAGAACCTTCTTGTTGCATGTTCACAGGGAGCAAGGGCAGCTAGCTCTCTGGGCCCCTTTTATTTATTTATTTATATTTATTTTCAACAAAGGATTTCACTCTAGCCCAGGCTGACCTGGAAATCATTCTGTAGTACTAAGCTGGCCTTGGACTCATAGTGATCTTCCTACCTCTGCCTCTGAGTACTGGGATTAAAGGTATGTGCCACCATGCCTGGCATGAATCACTTTTATTTTTTAAAAAATTTTATTTGTTAGAGAGAGAGAGAGAGAGAGAGAGAGAGAGAGAGAGAGAGAGAGAGAGAGGCAGAGCCTCTTGCTGCTGCAAATGAATTCCTGATGCACGTGCCACTTTGTGCATCTGGCTTTACTTGGGTACTGGGGAATCAAACCCAAGACAGCAGACTTTACAAGCAAGCACCTTTAACCTCTGAGCCATCTCTCCAGCCCCTCTGGATTCCCTTCATAAGTACACTAATATCATTTGTTACCTAACCATCCTCCAAGGGCCCAAATTCCTAATCATACCCCAAGGATCCCTCCCCCTAATACTGTTACACTGGGACTGAACATATGAAGTTAGGAGGACTTGAGCCTATCGACAAAACCTTCAGCCTTAAGACTATTTTCTTTGGCAAGTTAGATAATTATTTTCTTCTCTTCAAAACATTTAAAACTCCCCTTGGGCTACTGCGTCAAGTCCCAACCCTGCTGCTTGCTATTGAGGGCCCCTCCTCTGCTTTCATGCCCAGTCAGAGCTTGGTTTCTCCCTTATGCACATAGGGTGTGCTAACCTAAGCAAATTTATCAAAGCTCAGCTTAAACACCTCCTCCTTTTCCTTTAATCTCCACTCTTCCTTACTGCTTTCCGACAGGCTAAGAGCAAGCTTTCCTGCCTTTGAGTTAATCACTAGAATTTTCTACATTCTGTGTATTTTACCTTTCTCTTACACAGTAGATTAATGACCCTCCACTAGGGCAGACTGTATCTGGCAATGTCTGGAGATCTTGGTTGTCACTATTCTGGTGGTTCTGAAGAGGCCAGGGATGCTGTTATCAATACTCCACAATACTCAGGTCAGCAGCCCTTCCCACAGCTAAGAAGTATCAAGCCCAAAGCATCATAGATCCGAGGTCAAGACGAACTGGATTTGACCTTAAACTTCTAGAGACAGAAATCACACTGGCTGTTCTTTCAACTCTCCACACTCCACAGCTTGTTCAATGACTTCAAATGAATGATGATAATTGTTCAATACGCATCTGTACATCTTGCTTGAACCTGCATGTAGATGCCCGTTGCCCACAGAGATGTCTCACTGGTATAACCATGTAATCTTCCCATTAGCCAGCCATCTCCAAGGGCCGGTGGCCATGGTAACCCTTTATCATTGGTATTCGTCAAGGCTTTCTTGCATTGCTAGACCCCATAAAGCAAAGTTCCAGCTCATATTCTCTGGGTTCCTCATAGGAATTCCTTCACTGGGCTATGCTTTAGTTTATTGTATCTTTTGTCTTTATAGAGAGTCAATAAAAGTCGTGATCTGTTGCAGTGTTTCTGACTTCTGTTGAATTTTAGTTGGCAATATTTCACACACTCATGGCACTAGAAGGTGACCCTAATGTCGTCCCTCATTTTGCAAATGAGGAGAGGAAAGCTCTCTGTGTCATTTTTTGCTCTATAGCCAAAGACTCGGGAGATGAATTTTTACCTAGGATTAATTCCAGGAAAACATTTTGTCTCTATAGATGAATATGTATTCCTTATATTGTCAGAAGACACAAATCTATGCAATCCAATATGTTTCTCTTTTTGGCTTAGCTGCCAGGAAAGTTAAGGAACCAAATTAAATGCCCAAGTGTGAGAATCTGTTTCATTCAGGTGTCTGAAACCATCTACTTTCCTTTGCTTTCATGGGCGAGCGTGCTATCCTTAAATGCCTTCTTCTGTATGGTGTTTTCCTCTCAGAGCTGCCTCGAGTCCTTGGAAGTAGGTAGGATACAAAAATCTTAAAATACCAAAAAGTTGCTACCATTATTCCAAGGCCTCTTCTGTTGTGGAGGTGTGAAGGGCCAAGGCTCTAGATGGAAGGGGCCTGACCTAGACGTCTGACCATCATTTATCATCTGTGTGACCTTGACCGTGATAGTTAACCTTCCTTGAAATTACGATAGCTGTATCACAGGGTTGTTGAAAGGATCATACAAGGAATGATAAATCAACAAAAGCGTCTTACTGTGTCATGTAAGAGGTGCTTCTAGAAGCCTTTCCCACTTCAACACCCAGCCTTGCTTGTGAAGTCCTCAGCTTGACTGTGAGGGTCCTGGTGAGGGTCAGCAGCAGCCACTTTTGAGTAATTATAGCAAATTTCACCTTATTTCAGGTTCATTCTTTTTTGATATTTTATTTATTTGCATGCATGCAGACAAAAGAGAAACAGAGAGAGAGAGAGAGAGAAAGAGAGAGAGGTGCACCAGGACCTCCAGCCACTGCAAACAAACTCCAGACACATGTGCCACTTTTGTGCATCTGGCTTTATGTGGGTACTGGGAAATCGAACCCAGGTCATTAGGTTTTGCAGGCAAGTGCCTCAACTGCTGAGTCATTTCTCCAGCCCCAAAACTCAGTTTTTCAAAGCAGTCCATCTGTGACACTGGCCACCTTTCAAAAGCTCAACAGACACCTGTGGCTAGTGATGAGGGCATTAAACAGCTCAGAGGCAGAATGTTTCCATTGCTGCTGAATGAGCTGATTGGCGTTGCTGTTCTAGAGCTTTTTCCACCTGCATGGGGATTACAGCAAAACAAAGGCATTATTACAGGCCATATATATTAATTACTACTCAAGTGCTATTCTCAGGGGATGATTTGTCAAGGGGCTCTGGCGGGAGGCCCACCAGCCCTACTATTTTACCTAGCTCATGTTCTAAGCCCCCTGTGCCATGTCATTAAGGAAAGCTGGTTCCCACAGAAATCAGGAGCCCTGGGAGCAACTGGTCACTGTCCTTTGCTTGGACTGTCTGTGGACATTCAGAGTTATGGCTCGATCACTGGCCAGGGGCTAGAAGCCTTAAATAGGACAGAACAACATTGCCCTTAAAGCTTTGCCTTTCTCAAGTAGCTACTCCCCTTCTAATGTGGCAAGAAGTCCCAGATCTACTCCAAACAGGAAGGGCATGTGGTCATCTGGCCAGCCTTGCTTTGAGTTTGATTCTTTGGATATTGACAGGGAGAATAATTATTAGCATGTGCAAACATGGCACTAAGGACTAACATGGTTCCCAAGTTGCCAGGAGCTTTCTGCTTGATAGTTCATAAAACAGAAAAACATACAAACATGATGCCCTTGTACTTAATCTCTCCCTGAATCCAGAGTCTCCTAGCTGACCTTGACTTCCATTCTCTGCTCCTCCAGAGGTGCTGGCTCAGGGACAGCGCCCTCGTTGGAGCACCACGTGGTACCTTTGAAGCTTAGAACAATCTTTTCTCCTGGTTCCAAAATAGTGTCTCTGTGATTATCCCTGTCATTACCCCCAGTTCCTGGCTCTGCCTCCCCTCGTTCAGATAAGCCTGGCACACTGAGCGTGGTATTTATCTTTTACCTCTCCTTCAAACTTCTCCTCACCTACCTTGTGAATAATATCACCACCATCGTCACCCATCGCGCACTTACTGAGCCCTGGAAACTGGCAAGGGCTTTACAGATGTTAGCTAGAATCAACCTCATGCCCTCCAGAGCCACCCCCTTGCCCTGAGTCACCATCCTCGCTCACCCAGACTCACTGCAACAGCTGCCTGACAGGTCTTTCTTCTGCCCTCATTTTTTTTTCTGCCTATTCTCTGCAAAGAGATTGGAAACAATCTTTTTTTAAAAAAATAGTGTTTTTTTTTTGAAAGGAGAAAGAAACACAGAAAGAATGGATGCACAAGGGCCTCTAACTGCTGCAAGCTAACTCCAGATGCATGCATCACTTTGTGCATCTGGCTTTATGTGGGTACTGGGGAATCAAACCTATGTCACTAGGTTTTGCAGGCAAGTAAGTGCCTTAGCCACTGAACCATCTCTCCAGCCCCTAAAACTTCATTCTTTAAAAAAAATATTTTATTTATTTATTTATTTGCAAGGAGAGAGGAGGGAAGGGGGGGAGAGAGAGAAACAGAGAGAGAATGAAAGAGTGTTAAAATGAGACCAGGTCATGTGCTTCCTCCTTACTTCAGCAGCCTCTTCTGCCTCAGAATAAAGTCCCAGTGTTCATACACTGACAGCCTATGTAACCTGCTGCACTTGGTAACAGCACCTGACCCGTCTCCTAGCTTCCTGTCTACGCTCTCTTCTTGCTATGATCCAGCTGGCCTCAGGGTCTTCCTTCTCTCAGTCAGATGTCTGCAAGGCTTGTTTTCTTGCCTCAAGCTGATTGCTTCTTCAGTGAGGATGTCTTTGGCCACATCATTTAAAATCACACACACACTTACACAAACACACACATCTCAGAGCTAACTCCATAACATGTCATATACTTATTTATTGACATTCGACTCTATTAAAAAAATCTCAGCTCCAAAATATGGATTTTCGTGTTTTATTTACTGGTCAATTTCCAGGGTAAAATGCCAGCAAAGGTATTTTTCTATCAGATAATCATAGGAATGACAAGTTGAACCTTTGACTTTGATTTAGAATGAAGGGTGAAGATTTGAACAAATGAAGAGTGGACTTGTAGAACATTTCTCTGTGTTTTGATTAGGAGGTTGCATTTTAATTAAACCTTGGTTGCAGATGCTGGCGGTGGGGGAAGGGTTTTAACATTAGCTAGTGATGGGCTGGGCTGAGTTTGGATTCCCCAGTTCCCACATAAAATGCCAGGCTTGTGCATCTGTAACCCCAGCACTGGTGAGGCAGACACAGGGGATTCCTAGGACTCACTGGCAAGCTGCTCTAGCCAAATGACTGAGCTCTAGGTTTGGACAGAGAGACTGTCTCAAAGAAAAAAAAGGGCTGGAGAGATGGCCCAGCAGTTAAGGCACTTGCCTGCAAAGCCTAACAACCTGGATTTTATTCTCCAGTGCTCACGTAAAGCCAGATGCACTAAGTGGCACATGCTTCTGGCATTTGTTTTCGGTAGCTGGAGGCCCTGGTGCACCCATACCCATTCTCTCTCCCTCTCTCTGTCTGCCTCTTTCTCTCTGTCTCTCTCTATCTCAACTAAATAAATATATTTTAAAATAGCAATATCACGCCTGGCATTGTGGCACACTCCTTTAATCCTAGCACTCAGGAGGCTGAGGTAGGAGGATTGCTGTGAGTTTGAGGCCACCCTGAGACTATATAGTGAATGCCAGGTCAGCCTGGACTAGAGAGAGAGAGACCCTACCCCAATAAACCAAAATAAATAAGTAAACAAACATATAAATAAATAAAAATAATAAATAAATAACAATATCAACGCCATAGGCTTTTGACTAGGTGTTCATTACCAGGCAGGAATTCCCTCCCTTGGCAGGGAGCCTCAAGTCCAATCAGAGAGCAGTTGGTTTCCTCCATAAGAGATATGCCATCATTGCAATCAGCTAGGACATTCAGCCTGGCTGTTCAGCCATAAAGCTTGCAGGACCCATTGCTGGTTAAGACCATTGATGACTTTTTCCCCCCAATAGGCTGCATAGGTCTTCCCAGCATCCTAACAGCTAGTCAACAGAGAGGAGGTTTCTAGCTTAGCTCCAGCTTGATTTCTCAATGACCTGCATGTCGTCTTCAGCAAGAAGGCTTTACCACCTAGGTCTGTTGGGCAACCAAGATTTTTGGCAATAGCCTGTAATGTTTTTTGGGGGGTGGGGCGGGGCTCAGAGAATTCTCTGACCATCTTCTGGACACATCATCCACTTTCACGGGATATTTCTGCCTAAACACACACACACTCTCTCTTTCTCTCTCTTTCTTTCTCTCTCTCCTTATCTATATGTATGGAGAGAAAGAGAGCTAGCAAAGGAGTAGGTTTCCATATAGCTTGTTCATAACCTCTTAAATTCTGATTAACCCTCCTCCCACCTTCTTCGCTTTCATCCCCTCCTCTGACCCACTCTGACCATTTCGTTCCCACCATCACACATCTTTTTGTGACTGGCTCATTCCAGTCAGTGTGACAAGGACCATCAAACATGTCATAACACTGGCTTCCTTTGAAAATTGATTTCTGTATATTTTTCATTTGATAGTGCTGGGGTATAAAGGCCAGAGGCTCTTTGAAAAGATGCTATTTTCTCATAAACATTTTGTCTGCATTTATGATACTTAAAAAGTGTTTTGTTCACAGCCACCCTGCTCAGTGAGGCTTGCCACAGAGCAATGCTTTTCTATTTAATTATACCTTTTCCATTAGAGTAAAATCATTTATTAAAACAATTAATCACCCATAATCAGAGGACAGTATTTAAGCAAAGTGACAGCACTGTGCATGTGGTTGTCACACTGTCTCCAGGAATCTTGGCTTCTCCGGGAGGTGTCAGGACTACTGAGGAGGGGCCCAGGGTCAGATGGGGCAGGGGAGACTCCAACATCATTCTCTCCTGGGCTTAACCGGAGCTGCACTCATTAATGTATCTCATACTGTGGGCCCTGCATAATATTGTACTTGAATCAAAACGGTTCCACAGTGGGCTGGGGAAAGATCTCAGTGGTTAAAGGCACTTGCTAACAAAGCTTGCCAGCCCTGGTACAAACATCTGGCACTCTTTTGTAGTGGTAAGAGGTCCTGGCATGCCCATACACACACACAAAAATAAATTAATTAAAAACTAATGTTTTAAGGGGGTGTGGTGGCACAGGCCTTTAGTCCCAGTACTTGGGAGGCAGAGGTAGGAGATTACTGTGAGTTCGAGGCCAGCCTGGGACTACATAGTTCCAGATCAGCCTGGGTAGAGTGAGATCTTACCTCAAAAAAAGATAAAAAAGGAGCCGGGGGTGGTGGTGAGAGAGAATAAGGGAAAGCTAGTTTATTTTAGGCAGTCTCAGAAATGGAGGCCCAGAGAGAACCAGGAGATGCCACTCCACATGACATCTCTCCTGGCAGAACTGGAACTCGTGTCTGACCATGACCAGCTGGCTGACTCAGGTGTGGGGGGGACTCTTGGGGTCTGTCCTTCAAATCTACCAACCAACCAGATTTTCCCTTTACAAACCTGGAGCTGACATTATCAAGATGACAGTTTCGTGTGCACGGCACCCTTCTTCTCTTTTCCCTCCCGGAGACCCTCATGTGATCAGCTCCTATCCCGTGAGGCTGGGACCCCATGTGAGTTCTGGCTCCTGTCACCATCCAGCAGCCTGGCTGGCTGGGGATGGGAAAACAGTCCTGTCTCTTAATCTAAACCTCTCCGTTCGTCTCTATTTCATAGTTGGGGCAACTTCACCTTAGTTACATGCATAACCTTCCTCTGGTCTCTGAATCTACCGCGTGCTTTACACTGTACCTACCACGTGGGTGCTCTTGTGAACGTTCTCTTAGCTTCCCTCCACGGTGGGAGTTCAGGAGAAAGACCCCACACAATGTTGTCAAGCTCCTCCTCACCCCCTTCCCAGTCAGAGCTTTGCCTTGCCTCTTACAGGATCAAAATGGGTGTTCTTGTATAGTTTTTTTTTCTTAAATATGTATGTACTTCTTTCTGATGTTTTTTCTCGATTCCACACCCCAGTGCCCTAAAAGCAGTTAATGTTATTTCTTCAGAGGGGGGATTGGGATAGTTCAGGCAGGCTCCATAGACACCCACCCCTTGAATGGGAGGTGTCTAGTTAGAACTAAAACCTAGGCCATAAAACTGATTGGTCAGGTATAGACCAATCAGCTATCTCTCTGACTCACCTGGGGGAACTTAAAATTAACTTCCCTAGGACAAAGGTCTCTTCTTCCACATGGCATCCTAGAAGAAGGATGTCTGACTCTCTAGGGATCGGTGAGGTCTCTCCCCACCCTCAGCCCCCCACCACAGCCTGTGGTGAGAGGCTGGATTTCTCTTCCACCTGAATCTCTCCTTCTCATCTTTCCCCCTTCTGCTTGTTTAGCTGAACAACATAAATTCTGTTAAAATTCTCCCCGTGTTCTCCCCACACTGGTGGCTGGACATGGTGGTTGGGCTGTTTTCCCTATCTCTTTCCCAAATCCTCTGAACTAACTCTCATCTAGAATAAACGTGTGATAAGAAAATGCTCCTGTCGATTTGTCCAATTCTTTGGCATTTTGAGACACAAACTCGGGAGTAAATGCAGGGGTGAGGCCAGGGTGTTCACCTGCTGTGCCCCGTTCCCCTTACAACGGGAAAGCTCATGCCCGGTGTATCTTCTGAGTCTCCCTCCACAGGCTCCTGGATTCCACCCTCCACGTGTTCGAGGCTCTTCCTTGGAAGCCTCAGTTTCCTTCATTGATGCCACATGCCTGCGGCTCCATCTAACCTCTCTTTAAGAGCCTCAGTTTCTCTTAATGATGAGCTACCTGCTTGTGGCTTTATTCCAGCCTTTCCCTAAACTTCCATCTTTCTTGGATGTGTTTTCCACGTGAAGACGTGTCCTGGCCTTCCTTCCCAGATCCCAATTCCTCGCATGCCATGGGGGTTCCTTCTAAGTATTCTCCCTCAGCAAGCCTTCCTTAAGTGCGGTTTGCCCTCTCACTAGCCTCCATGGGAAAGCACACGGGAACACGGGAGGATTTCTCCTGGGATCCCCCTTCCCCGTGCCCTCAGCTTCACTCCATTGTCTCCCTAAACTTACATCGTTCTTAAACATGTTCTGACCTTCCTTCCCAGAGCCCATGTCCCCTTAAACAAACCCCACAATGAGTGATTTCTCCCCAGATCAACTCAGTATTTAGAATTTGTCCTTCTTGAGTCCGTCTTTATTATTCTTCATTAAGGATGAAGACAGAACCCAAAAACGTGCAGTTCCTACATCTGGGGAACCTCTGAACCCTAAAATCCCTTATAGGTGTCACACGCCTTTAATCCCAGCACTTAGGAGGCAGAGGTAGAATCGCTGTGAGTTGGAGGCCAGCCTGAGCCTACATAGTGAATTCCAGGTCAGCCTGGGCTACAGTGAGACCCTACCTTTGGAAAATAAATAAATAAATAAATAAATAAATAAATAAATAAATAAATAAATAAATAAATAGTGTACACACAGACAGACACATTTAAAGGTTCCACAGTGTTTTGTCATTAGCGGAATATTCGTCCATCAAATATTTGAGTCCATCCTCTTCTGAGGCACAGGGTAGAGCCATTATTTCTGGGCTCTGGAGGTCAGGTTGGTCATGTGACTCACGCTGCCAACGAGCAGGTCCTTCAGGCTTCAGCACACTTAATTGCTCATCCAAGAGCCTCCCGCCATCCCCACCTTCCTCTTTTCCTTTGCTGAGGTCATTGGCAGCTTTTCAAGGAGTGGTCGCTCTATCAAACCGGCCCCAGGTGACAAAGACAAAAATGACAGATCAGCATGAGGTAGAGTCGTTGGCTGTTTGAAGCTACTGAGATTTAGGGGCTCAGTGGTCCCTGCGGTGAACTTCAGACACAGGTGAGGTCCAAGCACCTCTTACTCACCCTGCCCTCTGCTCCAACCAGTCTCCTTCTCTGGCCCCCAGCCGGCTGAGGATTGCTTTTCCTCCTCCCCATCCCCATCCCCATCCTTCCACTCCAGGCTTGGCCCAGGCCCAGGGAATCTCTGCACTTTCACCGTAGAGTGACTCTCCTCTGTTCCCGCACACTGGACCCTTGCCAGGAAAGGGAGCTTTGGATTCTGGGAGGTTCCCTCATTCAGCTAGCAACGCTCAGCAGTCCTTCTTCTCTTGCTACTTTGCTACTTACAAGAGAGAAACAATTGTATGTCCATTTCCTGGTCAGCTTTGAGCCTGAGCCAGACTGGGGAGAGAGAGAGAAGAAAAAGAGAGAGAGAGAGAGACAGAGAGAGAGAGAGAGAGAGGAGAGAGCTGGAGAAGCAGAGAGAGGTGAGAGGGGGAGAGAGAAAGAGAGGAGAGAGAGCTGGAGAAGCAGAGAGAGAGAGAGCGCGCGCGCAGGAGGAGGAGGGAAGGGACTCCATGTTGCTGCTCTCTCTAATAAGTGCTTCTAAGCCGCATCAAAGGGTCTTCAGTGAGCCACAGTCATCAGCCACATGGCAGCCCCTGCTGTGAACATGAGAATCCCCAGATATGCTAAAGTTGACAAACTCTGCAAGCCCTCCCAACTTCTCTTTTTGATCTCAGGGCATCAAAAACCTTCTCTTTCCATGTAATATTAGAGGATGCCATGTTTTCAGCCTCGTCTCAGTATCCAAATTACTTTATGTTTAATAAACGTGTTGCTGTCACTTAATATTGACCAGCTTCTGAATTCCCCTTTCCTCACATGGAAATGAGAGAAAATCGGAGAAAACTCGTTTCTTTTAGGCAGTCTCAGTTAGGGACTGAGGCCCAGGGAGAACCAGGAGATGCCACTCCTCGCGCCTTCTCTCCTGGCAGAACTGGAACTCGTACCCAACCAAGGCTGATCTACAGCACTCTGTGCTGTCCTCATTCTATTGCCTTACAACCCCACCTGGCTAACTGAGGTATGAGTGGACTCTGGGGTCCATCCTCCAAATTTACCAACCAATCAGATTTTCCCTTTATATACCTGGAGCAGACAGTCTGGATCCTTTTTTTCTTTACGTGCCTCTTTTCGCTCAGGGCACAGGGATCCATGTGAGCACATGAGTCTGGCTTCTCCTCACCCAGCCTGCTTGCCTCTGCTTTATGGTTGGGGTAACTTCTCCCTTGATTACATGCATAACCTTCCTATGGTCTCTGGATCCACCATGTGCATATTTACACTCTGGATCTACCACGAGGGTGCTCTCCCTAACCTCTCAGCTTCCCTCCACAGGAAAGCACATGCGGGTGTACCTCTGTTGAGTCTCCCTCCACTGGCTCCTGGATTCCACCCTCCACGTGTTCCAGGTTCCACTCTAATCCTCCCTTGGAAGCCTCAGTTTCTTTTAGCTCTCCACGTGAGACCGTGTTCTGGCCTTCCTTCCCAGATCCCAATTCCCCTGAAACAAACTCCACAATTTGTGAGTTCTCCCTAAATAAACTCAGTAATTCATACTTTGTTCTTCTTGAATCTGTCTTGATTATTCTTCATTAAAGATTAGGACAGAACCCAAACTTGGGGGTTCATAAATCTGGGGGCCCCCTCCTGAACCCCAAAATAGCAATCAGAAACAGAATGTATCAATATTTTGAAGTAGAAAATAAAATGAGGCATTCACACTTTATGCAGTTTGTCTTTAAATCCTGTAAACTATCGTATTTGTAAAGAAAAAAGCCAAAATAACCCTTCAAGTGATCATGAGGAAGCCAAGTGAGGAAAAAGGGCCAGGTCCTTGGCCACAGGCCTGTCACAGAAGCAATCAATGACACTTGACACTGTCAGATATATGTCCAACACTTGATTTGTCACTAGCTCATGAATTCCTGATAATTGTACTTGGAGGG
Organism: Zapus hudsonius; assembly: GCA_004024765.1. NCBI lineage: Eukaryota > Metazoa > Chordata > Mammalia > Rodentia > Dipodidae > Zapus > Zapus hudsonius. The sequence goes on from PVHP010023082.1 coordinate 23,321, forward strand.
AGGACAGCTGAGAAGGAGAGAGTTAAAGAGGAACAGCAAACAGTGGAAGGGAAATTCAGGCAGAATAAACACAATGTCCAGAAATCTCTACCTCCACCAAATTATTAATTCACAAAACCATCCACAAATTATAGCTTGAGAATAGCAGAAAAGCTGCATTATGGGAAGTCTTGTATTAACAGCTAGATGCACCAAGCCAATAAGTCATGCTCATTGGCTAGACTGAGTTACATGACCCCACAAAACCACTACAGCTCTCCTCTGTGCCTGGTATGGAGGGGGCAAATAATCCACTAATGACAATACACTGTTGAGCCTTTTTGCTTCAAAAAATGGAAAGACTGCACCGCGGACTATTTCCTCTGCCAAGGATTCGCCGGGTCAGGGGGGAAATATGGACGTAACTTCATTCCATCAAAGTAGGTCAGAGTAACTGGCAGAACTCATCCCTCACCCTTTATTAGAAGCTGTGTTTGAGGAAATTAAAGCAAGGGGGGAGGCACAGTGAAGCCACTCTGTTTCTGTCACCAGGGCAATACGAAGACTCTGTTGAGACAGGACTATCTACGGTTTCTCTGAGATGTCACTAGAGCAGGCTGGGGACAGAGCATCTCAGAAGGAGTCACCTGTGGGGAAGGGCACAGCCAGGCTAACCATACTCCAGAAGGAGCTGAGTGGGAAGAAAATCAGCCAGCAGGGCCCCAGCTCTCCTCCACGGTCATTATCAACCGAGGGTGCATTCTCTCTTCACCCCCTTGGAAGCTCCCAACACTTCTCTCAAGTGCTATCTCCACATGAGCCCACCCAACCACCTTCTGGAGAAGTTTCACTATTTTACTATTTAGACTTTAGCTAGATGGAGTGTTGTGGGGGTTGAGGGTGATGGCACCCCTCTGGGCTGTGGTTGGGATTAGAGATCCCCAAGTCACTGGCTCACAGAGTTCTTGTCCTATGATTCACAAAGAACTGACAAATGTAGACCCAAAGAAGGGTCAGTTGTGAAAGCTTTATTTTAAGGGAAAGAAGAAGTAGAAGATAGCAAAAATAAATCAGAAAATCTCCCAAGCTGGAAGAGATCCTGGGAAGATCTGCAAGTGACTTGGATCCGGGTCTTTTTATAACTTTAGAGGTGTAATTTAGCCATTCAGTTGAGGATGAACCTTATTGCCAAGTTAATGTTTATAGAAGATGTTAGGTCAAAACCCAGGCCCCCAAATGGAGTCCACCCTCAGGACCTCAGTTTCCCCTGAAGGGAATCCCAGAACAGGTGTGGTGAGCTTCCAGAGAGGTATCAACATGGAAACCGGACCCCAGCAGGGGTGAGAGATGCTTTGCAAGATCCCAACCTGCTCTGTCTCTGTTTGGCTGGAGGGACCTTCCTTTCTCCATGCTGACAGCTACGTGACCACCTAGGTCCCTCCACTGGGATCTACGTGACCAGCTTGATTGTGACTGGCCCCTAGACTCTTCCAGTCTCACCTCCCCTTATAATCCCGAATCTGACCATTCCAGGCGGCTTTTCCTCTGCTCTGGGGAGATTGTCAGCAGCTAGACGTTCTTTCTCTGATTAAAACCTTCCTTTTCACAGTGGTCTCTGTGGTCTCAAACCTCACAGGGGAGGAGGGGACCTTGATTGGCTGGTGGGCCAGGGAGAAGATCACAGAATCAGGTAGGAGAAAAGCCCACGAAGAAGAACCAGAATGTGGTCACTGACCACCTCTTGAATCTGACTGGAGTTCCCTTCTGGTCTTACTGGGATAAGTGACACTGATGTCCTTTTGGTCCTGTGTCCCTAACTAACTACCTGCAACAGAAGGTAACCCTGCTCTTAATTTCCATCAGGAAAGTCCCCTTCGCTGTCTCCATCCTCTTCAGCAAGCTGCAGGCTGTGGGGACATCATATGATAAATTTCATTGGAGGCAAAACGCTCTACAATCCTAGGTGCCAACCTTTTAATGAAAACGCTGATGGAGAGTGCCTGGCTCTTAAGAGCTGCTCCAGTGTAACTTACTAGGCTAGCCCAGCACTGATTTTTGGGAATTGATCTATACTTAGGTCGAGTGGCTGGCGAGTCCCCAAACCCTTCAGCCACTGCAGGTTGAATCCTAACTTGGGGATTTTGCTACTTGGCATGCAGAGTTGCCTCTCCATATGTTATTAGAAGCTTCTAGTGGTGTGGCTGGGCAGCTGACTGAGTCACGTAGATCACTCAAATTCCTGGTGATGGTGTACGCTTTAATCGTTCTCTCACAGTCATATAATGGTAATTGGTGTCATTTAATCTACTGTGCTGTTTAATGCCCTGAGACTTCTGGGCCTTTCACACAACCCATCGAGCGTTCACCTACACTAGTTATTTATTCTGCAGATAGTGCAGATGAGTCTCCCTGCTCTGGGCTTTCAAAGCATCAGACAGAGATGAGCTCATTCATGGGCGTGTCCCCCCAACTGCCCTGGAAAGAGAATTTCCTGATCAAAATTCTTCCAAGCTTCACCGTTTGTTTCATTTTTCCCAAGGAATCCTTTAAGCCACTGAGTTGATTTCCATGTGGCCTTTTCTTGGCCACTGAGATGGCCAAGCACAGAGCGGTAATGGGCATTCCTGTCTGAACTAGGCACTCCTGTGACTCCGCCCTTGAAGCAAACATGGTTCCTGCCGGGATCCTGTGTGAGTCAGGGTGGCTGTGGTGTGGCTGTGGAGGTCAGAGGACAACCTTGGGTGTCAGTCTCACCTTCCAATGTTTGAGGTTGGGCCTCTTGTTCACTGTTACATACACCGGGTTGACTGGCACCTGAGCTTCTGAGATTCTCCTGCCTCTATCTCCCTGGAGAGGGCTGAGATTACAGACGTGTGTAGTGGATCTGGTGTTTATATAGTAAGAGACATGTGTAGCAGATCTGGTGTTTATATGGGTTCTGGGGATCTGAACTTGGGTGCCCACACTTGTACCACAAGTGCTGAGCCATCTCATCAGCCCCACAAATAATTGAAAAACAAAAGAAGCTAGTGTTTAGAATATACCACCACCACCACCAATCCAAACACAAACACAAACCAAACAAAACAGAGGACATGGGTGAAAGAATAAGAGGAAAGGCCAGACACCTCAGCTCATTTCTGGTCCTGAGCTGGTTACGGAGAACTCAGCCTGGCTCCCTAAGCCACAGCATTCCTGCAATACACAAATGTCAGTGTAGCACCTTATGAAAACCAATATTGCATGGATCCCCCTCCCGTGGAAATAAATGACCCTGGGAGAATGGGGGAAGAGACTCGCCAGGAGCATCAATAACCATCATGGGCATCTCCGCAGGACTGCAAGGTATTGCGTCCAGAGCCTGACAAAACATTACAAAGATTTGTTAATGGTGTGGCTGCGGAGATGGGAGCCAGCAAACCGTACGCCCAGCATTTCCACATTCATCTTCCTTTTGTCAAATGGAATATTTAGCCTTTGATTTTTCCAATGGGACAGAAAACAGATTCTAGCAGAAAGCCATGCTCTCTGGGTACAGATAGAGCAATGAGCCCGGGGTTCTGGAAGGATCATTGCTTTGGAAGTTATTCCCTTCGGATGGCCTTGTGAGAAAAAAAAGGGTCAATGATTTAGCCAGACCTGGCCTTGGTGTCCTGTGAAGGATCCAATGTATTATAGGAAAAGCAAGCAGAAACCCTGACATCATGACACGTAGAAGTGGGGTCAGGGATAGTCAAAAACTGGGTATGTCTTAGATAAGTTCATCAGTGCAAAGGTTACCTTCTTGTGGTTGGGCTAATGCAGTCAGCCAGAGCAGCTTTTAGGAGGAAGAGGTTTATTTCAGCTTACAATGTTGAGGGGAAGTTTCATCGTGGTGGGAGAGCATGGCACAAGCAGGAAGTTGGCTCACATCATCACATATCAGGAGGGAGGGAGCTGAGACAGTGAGCTGAGCTACAAGCATCTGATAGGGCTTTGCAACAAACACATGAGGCGATGGGGACATTTTGCATTCAAATCACCACACTTAGGTTCTTTGCTTTTCTTCCTTTCCCTGACCAAGGACATCATCCAGCAGTGTTGGCCAGCTTCCATTTTTTCTCCCCAAGCTAGAGCAGATCTAGCCAGGAGACAAGGCCCTTTCCCCTGAGCTTCAAGTATGCACTTCAGCCATCTCTGATGGTCAGAAGAAGCCAGTTTTCAGGGTACCACTCATTACCCCCTCTTAGAGATGCATTAGTCTCCATTAACCACAGTTTTTCTTTGGCTCACACACATAGTAGATGCACGAGTTAGTCAGCTTGCTGGTGCTGTGACAGTATGCTTGATGAAATCACCTTGAAGGAAGAAAGAGACATATTTGGCTCATAGTTTCAGAGGTGTCCATGGTCAGTTAGCTCTGTTGCCTTTGGACCTGTGGTGAGGTGGGACTTCATGGAGTGCCTGGTGGCAGAGACTGCTACCCCATG
>PVHP010023083.1:0-27694 GCA_004024765.1 Zapus hudsonius
GGAGGAGAGGAGAGGACAGGAGGGCGGAGGAGGAGAGGGGGTAGGAGGAAGGAGAGGAGGGAGGAGAGAGAGGAGGGGAGGAGAGGAGGGAGGAGGAAGGATGGGAGAAGGGAGGTGAGGGGGAGAAGGGGAGATGTAAGAGGGAGGAGGAGGGGAGAATGAAGGAGGAAGAGGGAAGAGGGAGGAGGAAGGAGAAGGGAAGAGGGGAGGAGAGGTGGGAGGAGGAGAGGGGGAAGAGGAGGGAGGAGAGGAGGGAGAAGGAGGGAGGGGCATCTTGGAACGCTGCACGCGCGCCCTCCGGCCGCCCTCCGCACTCACCCGGGAGCCGCCATGGCGCTCGCGTCGGCTTCCAAGCCAGGGACGCTCCGAGGCCCCGCAACGTACCGAAGGGCGCGACCGTCCAGTTCCAGCTCCGTCGGGGCACCCGAGCAGCCACCGCGGACAGGCCCGCGGCCGCCATCTTCCCGGCAGCCCCCGCGCCGCGCAGGTTCCGCGGAGACGCGCGGGGCAAAGATCACGCATGCGCAGTCCGCCGGGCGCCTCCTCTGAGACGCATGCGCGGAACCTTATTCCCCGGGCTGCCTTCTGCCCTAAGCTTGCTTGCTTTTTTTCTTTTCTTTTCTTTTCTTTTTCTTTCTTTCTTTCTCTCTTTTTGTCTTTTTTTCGAGGTAGGGTTTTGCCTGGGAACAGTTTGCAATATTTTTCCAGCCTTGGAAATGGCTCCTCGCCCATCTTCCCTCAACCAGCTGATCCATCCAAAGAGAAACCCTGGCTGGAGAGATGACTCAGCAGATAAGGCGTTTGTCTGCAAAGCCTGAGGACCCGAGTTCGAATCCCCAGCGCCCACATAAGCCAGATGCGCGAAGTGGTGCATGCTTCTGGAGTTTGCAGTGACTGGAGTCCCGGTGTGCCCATACAGTCACTCCCCCCCCCCCCCGTCTCTGCTTGCAAATAAATTATTTTTTTAAGAGAAATCCATGGGTCCATTCATTCTTATCAGCGGAATAAATTAGGAACAAAAGTGCGTTGTGAAAAGTCAAAGTATTCTTACTGACTTGAAGTACAGTCTGTCTCCTCTTTTATTCCCATACAAAAGTACAATGCATGGTTGAAGGCAGATTCTTTCTTTATCTGCTTAGCAGGGGGACAAATGAGAACTCTCACCAAGAAAAGCTCCAGAGTTTTAGTTCATGTTGGCAGTAAGTATGTTTTTCACTTTTAGACAGGATGTGTCTTGCAATCCCCATTAATGCATCATTGCAAAAAGAAAAAAAGTTACTAAGATATTTTTCAGGTATTCATCTCATTTTATAAGAGATAGGAATATCACCAGAGATGTTTCTAATTATTTAAATATCAAATTATAATAGTCTTTTTGTGGATTTTACCATTAACTTCTTTTTAAGTTTTTTATCAGAGAGAGAGAGATGCAGGCAGAGAGAGAGAGAGAGAGAGAGAGAGAGAGAGAGAGAGAGAGAGAGAGAGAGAGAGAGAGAGAATGGGTGCACCAGGGCCTCCAGCCACTGCAAATGGACTCCAGACACATGCACCACCTTGGGTGTCTGGCTTTACGTGGGTCCTGGGGAGTCAAACTCGGGTCCTTCTGCTTTGCAGGCAAAGCCTTAACTGCTAAACCATCTCTCCAGCCCTACCATTAACTTCTTGATTAATCTACCATCCATCATGTTACAGTGTGCAGTGTTCAAATGAGAGAGGAATTTACCTTCAAATGTGAAATCAGGTCAACATTTTAATCCAAATTCAATACACTTGACACACATATTTAAAAGTTTATGACATGCAAGTTGATTAGAACACCTTTATGGTCCTATGGAGCAAGTACAGTACTGAAGGGTTGTGCCATTACATTAACCAAGGAACTCAGGGGTTGCGTTTCAATCTTGGCTCATTACAGAGTTTAAGGTTACTGCCACAGAATCATACTGAAAATACCTCACACAATCATGATTTTTGTCCTTCATTGTTCAAGTAAAATCCTGTGTCATCCAGTTGTGAAATCTTATTATTAGCAACATGTATACAAGTATAAAAATACAATGCAAATTAAAAATCATACCCAGTCAGATTTTATATACACTTCTAACCATCTTGTACTACTAAGTAATGTCATGATTTTCTACTCTATTCATTTGCCAAGTTGCAGGAAATTCTACATTCATACAGGCAAAACACAAAACTAACATAAATGCCATTTGAAAAGTCAATAAGAGACTTGCCTGAAGTCATTTAATTCAACACTGAAACAACAGCTAATTGTGTGTGTGTGCACTTATATTAGAAAATGTTAAATTGAATTTTGATTGCCTTTTTTTTTCTTTTTTTCTTTTTAGGTAGGGTCTCACTCTAGCTCAGGGTGACCTATGTAGTTTCAGTCTGGCTTTGAACATACCAGTGATCCTCCTACCTCGGTTGGTATTTAAGCTTGCACCACCACACCTGGCTTGCTTACCTTTTTATTAAACTACACATCTTCTACAAACAAGTATTTTCATCGCTCCATTCTTTGGTGAAAACGAAAGTCATTTTATAGTGATATAATGTGATGGTTCACTTAGCAGGCGTGCCCCATAGCAGAGAGAAATTAGACAATCTATAAGAAAATGCCTCTTGTCTGCCTTGGTGCCCCACATCAGGAATAGAGAAATCTTTGGCAAAGCAAGCTCCTAACACCAAATAGTTTCTTTAATTGAAACTTCCCAATGTTTCAAAATATCTATGGTCTTAGACTGCCTTTTCCTAAAACACACAGCTTTTGGTTTTTTATTTTTATTTATTATTATTTTTTTTTACAAAAAGTGGTTCACTATGTACAGTAGTTTATGCTGGTGATGACACAATACAGTCAATTTCCTGGGTATGTGATAGTGTCATACATAATCTTAAAATATAAAACAACACTAACGTTAAACAGAATTCATGCCAAGTCTTTGGTTTTGGTGCAGCACATAAAAAGACAAAACGGCTAGAATATATCTCCCCAAGTCATGGCCTATATGTACAAAATGCTACTTCCTAAACAAGTGAGTTGATTACCAATATTATTCATAGGGTGCTATGATAATTCTAAGTACATAAATTTCTAAGTACATAAATATAGACATCGTGTAAACCATTGTATTTAACCAACAGATGAAAAATAGTTTATAAGAAATATTCATGTACGGGATGCTTTTATCAAAATAGTGTTTCATTGTTCTAAGAGAGTCAGCTCCTTGACTAACCATGGTCAGGCTTTGGATTGAAACTCTTGCTTTCTTCCTTTTTTTTAAAATAAAAGACCTCTTCCTATGAAAAGAGTTTCGGGCACAGAGAGCCAGAGGCAGGGGTGTACAGGGCCTTTCCATGTGGGCCTGAGTACGGGTTCATTCTTGCAAGAGACGGTCGCAGTTCCCCTAAGTGACCCTTTGCTACAGCAAGAAGTGAGTGTACCCTTCTGCTCCAGTCACAATCACATCCATCCAGATCCGCATGGCCTCTGCTGTCGGGGCCACCATGTAATAGATTCTGTCGTGTGTCTTGACGCTGAAGGTGAGTGATGGATTAGGACTCTAAAAGTCAGAAAAAGCAAAAGAATGTCAAAGAAGCATGGCGCTTAGCTGAGAAGAGGTGTCACAGAAACTGTAGTGGTGACTTTCCCCTTCCTTCCCAGAATGCTTGCAGAATTGCTTTTCAGGATCCCAAACAGTATGTCCAGAATATTTCCTTACTTCACCATGACCTGCTGTCTCCCCCAAAAGAATCAACTGTCAAACTTATTTCAACTTTAACTTTATAAAACCATTCTGGACATATTTGTCTATTCTGCAGAATGCAACATCTTGAAAAATCCCCAAATATCTTTTTCCTTAACTTAGTTTTGTATGCATATTGCAGAAATTAACTGAGCCTAATGGCACAGGCTTGCATTCTCAGCCACTCAAGAGGCTGAATGAAGCAGGAGGTCTGCAAGTTCAAGACCAGCCTGGGCAACTTAATGAGAGTCTGTCTCAAAAATAAAATCATAAAGTAAGTACTTGTCCAGAGTACATAAAACCTTTGGTACCAAAAACCAAAGTTGCAGAAATTTAGGAACTTGGTATTTACCTTATTAGCATTCTTGAGGTGATCATAATATACTTCTTCAATAGCTTGAAAATATATTACTCCTTTAAACTTAGCTTCATGCTTGTCTGAAAAGAGAGATGAGTGTGAAAACCTTTAAAATACTTGATCATCATTTGATGGACAGGAAAAATGATAATTTTGTAATGACACCATTAAAATATTTAGCATTCAAATTATCTAAAATTAATTCAGGTAAGTGAGTTAACAAATTGAATTGTTCTGTTATCTATTAGAAGAAAAAAAAACCCAAACCATGAAATTCCCATTTTTAAACCACAGCCCTTCATTGACATTGTCCAGGACTCAGCCAACTGTCAGTGAACAGATTGCACAAAGTATGGACTGTCCGGTTAGCAATGAAATATGAAGGCTCTTGCACACAGATTATTTCTCCATGTTGCCCAAAACTGTTTTTGCAATGAAACTATTAATATGCAGATTTGTTGTAATGAAATTTTATGTCTTTATGACTTATGATGTAACCTTCTACTTATAATTTTTTGCTAGTGAACTTGTCCAGAATGCTTGATTTTTTCCTCTTTAAAAAATTATTTATATATTTACTTATTTGCATGCAGAGAGAGAGACAGAGAAAGAGAGACAGACAGACAGACAGACAGACAGAGATAGGAGAGAGACAGTGAGAATGGACACACCAGGGCCTCCAGCTTCTGTAAACAAATCCAGATGCATGCGCCACTTTGTGCTTCTGGCTTTATGTGGGGGGAATCAAACTCAGGTCAATAAATAAGCTTTGCAGGCTAGCGCCTTAACTGCTGAGCCATCTCTCCAGCCTGAATTTTCCTCTTTTAATAGAACTTTGTGTCAGGAATTAACTGTTCTCCCATGCATGGTTTTCTTTTTTCCCCTTCCCTCCCTCCCTCCATTTCTTCCTTTTATCCTTCCTTTCTTCCTCCTTTTAATTGAGACAATGTACCCCAGGATAGCCTCGAATTCAGTATGGAGCTGAAGGTGAACTCTCTCTGGATCCTCCCGCCTCCACCTCCCAGGTCCTAGGAGTGTTTAAGCCTGGACCATGGTGCCTGGCTTTCCGTTTTTCTTTTTTTGGTGAGCGTAGTAGAGAATTTTTCAAGACAGACCTTTCCTATATAACCCAAGCTAGCCTTGAACTAACTATGTAGCTAAAACTGGCCTCAAGATTTTGGTAATGCTCCTGCCTCAGCCTCCCATGTGCCATTCTGCTTCATTCAATGCCACATTTTATGATGTTTTCAAATATTCCATCAGATTTACTAAAAGAACATGACGTAAAACAAAACATTAAAAATATGATCCGTTTAAAAAATAATTTATTTAGAAGTATATATATATGTATATATATATATATATATATATAGAGAGAGAGAGAGAGAGAGAGAGAGCACGAATGGGCGCATCAAGGCTTCCAGACACTACAAATGCATTGCACCCCTGTCTGACTGCTACTCACACAGCTCGTAACCCACAACCCCATGGTGAATCCCAGCAACCGCACTGAGGAGGGTCCTCAGTGAGCAGGGAGGAGGGAAATGATCACATCAGTTCACGATTATCCATACAACATTTCTACTAAATAAATAAAGTTTAAAACACTACCTAAAATGTGATACACTATCTTATAATTTTCCCTTTGCAAGGATCATGACACACGTGAGCACATCAAAGACTTCTGTTAGTATAGGAGAGGAGGCAGGAAGGCAAATCTAGCACAAGCTGTTGGCGAGAAGGCAGATGAGGCAGCCCTGTTTAGAAGGCAAGTGGCTAAAACAAACACCAGGAAAAAGACAGAAAGCCTCCTACTCAGTAATTCCATTTCATAGCTAAGTTACGGAATTAACCTAACTGCCCAACAATACAGGCATGGGTAAAGCAAATGGGGTGTATATATCGGTGGAAAGGAACATTTTCAGCCATAAAGAAACTAAGTGGTATTGTTTGCAGGAAGATGGACCCAACTAGTGATAATCATAGTAAATAAAATTAGAAAGACAAATATTGTATATTTGCTCACAATTGGTTCCTAGATTTTATACAGAAATATAAAACAGATTTTATTTTTTTTAAACATGGGTACTAAGATCAAACTCAGGTCTTCATGTTTGCAAGGCAAGCACTTTTTATTTAATATTTTATTTATTCATTTTCAAGCAGAGATACAGAGAGAGAGACAGAGAGACAGAGAGAGAGAGAGAGAGAGAGAGAGAGAGAGAGAGAGAGAGAGAGAGAGAGAGAGAGAATGCACCAGGACCACACCTTGTGGGTCTGGCTTATGTGGGTCCTGGGGAATTGAACCCAGGGCCTTAGGCACTGGAGGCAAGTGCCTTAACCGCTGAGCCATCTCTCCAGCCCTAAAACAGATTTTAAACAGAAAATATAAAACTGTCTAGGGGAGCAGAGCGGGCGGGAGAGATGAGAGGCTGGGGACCTAGCTCAGTGGCAGAGCTCTTGTCCAGCAAGGGCATGACCTTGGGCTCTATCCTCAGCACAGTAAGGAAGGCAAACTGGAGGGCTGGGGAGATAGATGGCTTTGGGGTTCAAGCCACTTGTTTGCAAGCCTGCTGGCCAGAGCTTGAGACCCCAGCACCCACGTAAAGCCAGGTGGATCTACGGTAACAGGAGACACCGCCAGGAGAATCCAAAGCTTGCTGGCTAGCAAGACAACTCCACACAAAGTGGAAAAACAAAGCAACAACGAGGGTCTGGAGAAATGGGTTCAGCAGCTAAGGCATCTGCCTGCAAAGCCTAATGACCTGAGTGTGATTCCCAGGTCCACATGTAAAGCCAGATGCACAAAGTGGTGCACCTGCAGTTTGTCTGCATCGGCTGGAAGCCCTGATGTGCCCATTCTCTACTTCTCTGTCTCTCCTCTCTGTCTCTCCCCCTCTCTCTTTCTCTCTATCTCTCTGTCTCTCCTTGCAAATAAACAAAAACGAAATAAACAATAATAAGGAAACAAGGACTAGCCATTCTCAAACAAGTTGAAGAGGATAAATACCCCAATTCTGTCTTCAGGTCTGCTCACATGAGCCATGGTTTGCGTGCACACACAGATACATAATTTCTTTCTCTTTCTTTCTTTTTCTTTCTTTCTTTCTTCTTTCTGTCTGTCTTTCTCTCTCTCTCTTTGTCTCTCTCCCTCTTTCTTTCCTTCCTTCTTTCCTTTCTTTCTCTCTTTCTCCCTCCCTTTCTCTTTCTTTCTTCTTTTTCTTTCTTTCTCTTTCTTTTTCTCTTTCTTGCTTTCTCCCTCCCTCTCTTTCTCTTTTTCTCTCTCTCTTTCTCCCTCCCTCTTTCTTTCTTTCTTTCTTTCTTTCTTTCTTTCTTTCTTTCTTTCTTTCTTTCTTTCTTTCTTTCTTTCTTTCTTTCTTTCTTTCTTTCTTTCTTTCTTTCTTTCTCTCTTTCTTCTTTCTTTCCCATCTGTCATCACTCCTATGTGCAGCTGCTTTACACACATAAGGCCACTGACATTGCTGACAAGCTGAGGAGACAGGGTCAAGGCTAGGGGCCTGTCACCAAGACGACCACTAGGGAAAAGCTCACAGCCTGAGCTTGTTGGTGTTTGGGAAAGGATGGGCCAGGGGCGGAGCACACACGCGGCTGTAAACAGAGCCAAATCCACTGCTTCTGTCCAAGAAGTTCTCACCACTCCCATTATGTGTGAATGGGAAAAAGTTGATGAAATATACTCTTCATATGTGTTAGGAACTAGGGATAGATAATTAGGTTTCTGAATTATCTTTCACTCGCCAGAAAGGTTTTGGCATTTAAAAACTCAAATTGCAATTTAGCTACCCAAAGTTTCGATTGGAAAAAGCCTTTAGAATAACTCAGAAGGATATAGGTTTGGAGAAACATCTGGGGTGGGGGGCAGACCTGCTGATGGGTGAAAGCCTGAGGTGGAGCTCAGAGTGAGGAGCAGCGGACAAGCATGAAGCTGCTTCCTCTGAAGGACTTTTAATATTTCCTTTTAATTTCTGGAACATTCTAAGTGAGACTTTAGGGACCAGCATATTGCAAGATGTCGCTTGTGCATTGTGAGGACACTACATTCTATGTCGCTGGAAACAGGCATCTTTTCTACTGAGCATCTGCACATGGTGATCCTGGGCTTTTAGGAAACTCAGGATGAGAAAACCCCAGAGAAGCAAATCAGAGACCTGTGAGGGCCCGTGATGCGCTTTAGCCAGATTTCGGTGCTAACTGGAGCTCACCCTGGCCTGTGCCCCACCCCCAATGCTGGGACTCCCTGGCCAATGTTTTCTTCACTCTTGGCTTCTTGTACCCTGGCCTCCTGAGCAGGTTGCATGAGTGCTGCTGTACTATTTCCCGTTTGTCACATGGAAAGAATTTCTCGTGATTCCCGAGGATGCCCGTGAGTGCTGACACCATCACCTCATGCATGGCCTCTGGTATGAGGTCACTCCTCCTTAGCAGCTGAAAAGATAGCAGAACTAGACACGTGCTCAAGATGTATGATCCAAGAGGAAACTAGAGGTTTATTAGTTGCTTTTGAAATAGGGTCTTGCTCTGTCGCCCAGGCTGGCTTTGAACTCACGATGCTCCTGCCTCCAGTTCCTGAGGGCTAGGGTTACAGCCATGTACCCATGCCTGACCCAAGAGGCTTCTAAATGCATATTTAAAATCACACTGGTAGTCTAGTTTTTATGTAAGGGTCAGTAGGGTATGTTTCTCATAGCCCAGCATTGAAGAATTCAACAATGCTTCAGTCATTTAATAAATACTTAATTATTCTCCAGCTTACTCTCTATGCTTAAAGGTTCAGACAACTTGTAAACAAACACTAGCTGAGGAACTAACAGTCAGCAAGGGCTGCTGATTATATGTGCTGTAAATAGGACCTATGACAATAAGTAAATAATAATAAAACTTTTTTTTCTGGCCTGTGGCTTAAGGGCAATATTTTAATGTAAAACTAAATTGTACTTAATATTTAGTTGCATTGCAATTTAGTTTAGAAGTTGAAGAGCTAATTTATACTTTTGAAATAACATGATTTTATTTGTAGAAAGGAAATTCATGTCATATTTAATGACATAATCTGAATATAAAAATGTATGTCTACAAAGCAAATACCATCATTAGCTTTATTACATACAAACCAATTAATATTTTTTCTTTTTTTTTTTCAGATAGTGTCTTATCATGTCACCTAGGTTGGCTTCAAATTGGTGGGCTGAAGAGGTTCTGCCTCAGCCTCTGTAGACATGGGTATACTGTTTCAGTAACTAAAACTTGTATTTTCCTTTAGCGGATTTGAATATCTGACATCAAATTTTTTTATCACCCACCTGCATAATAAGAAAATGTTCGCTTATTCCGATCAAAAACAAACCAACGTTTTCTCCAAGTCTTAATCTTTCCACCCATTTTGATGAGGTATCCTCGGCAGGTCTTCTCTGTGAGCGACACGTGTAGACAGGTGTCAATGTTGTGACCAGCATTCTCCACGTGACTTCGTAAATCAAAGTCTTCCCTCCGGACAGGTAGATAGCGTGTCAGAGGACGGGCCTGGAAAAGTAGAAGAACCCAATCCACCTAGAGCTGCTTGCTTCATTATGGGTGTAAAAGATGCCAAGCAATCAGGACAACATGAGAAAGAGAGCATCTGGTATCTGGAGGCTAACAGTAAATGCATTTTGAGTGAAAGGCATTGGGGGAAGTTTAAACACAGGCCTATGGATTCTGTTCCCTGAGACGCTTCATGATGAGAGACCAGAGAAGCATCCGAGGAGACCTCAGCCCTTAACTCAAGGGGATGAGGCCTGCAGTGACCTGGCTGCCTCCCTCTGCAGACAAGGGCCCTCCCTGGAAGGCTTCAAGTTCTCCCCACCACAACCTAACGATAGTCCTTAAGTGATCCCAGATATGGACTGATTGATCGGACACTATCTAGTGGGTACAGCTCCCAAAAGGGTCTCCCAACGTTATAAACATAAGCTTAGGGCTGGAGAGATGGTTCAGTGGTTAAGGCATTTGCCTGCAAAGCAGAAGGACCAGAGTTCGATTCCCCAGATACACAAGATAGACCATGTGTCTGGAGTTCATTTATAATGGCTGGAGGCCCTCGTGGGCTCTCTCTCTCTCAAATAAATAAATAAATAAATTTTCTAAAAAATTAACTTATCAGGCTGGAGAGATGGCTCAGCGGTTAAGGCACTTGCCTCCAGTGCCTAAGGCCCCGGGTTCAATTCCCCAGGACCCACATAAACCAGACCCACAAGGAGGTGGCCCTGGTGTGCTCTCTCTCTCTCAAATAAATAAATAAATATATTTTCTAAAAAATCAGCTTATCTACACTCTGGTAGAAATCAAAGAAAGTCAGTGAAACTTACTAGACACTCTCAGAAGTTGAATGAAATCTGGATCTAATGTGCTGTCCCAGACCACAGTCCAAAGGGATGCATTTAGACATTTTGTTTTACTAATGGTAAAGGTCAAAGTTCATCCCATCCAGGAAACACAGATCATCATGGATGACACTTCTAAAAATGCTGTCATTTTTATCCTGTTGAATAACCCCACCCTTTTGGCCTAGGAAAAATGATCTGACCATCTACTTGGAGGCAAAACTTATAATCAGGACTAAAGAGGAATGTCCCTTCTGCTTTGGGCTTGGGTATCAGGCGGGCAGGCAGAGATAGCCTTCACCGCAATTCAGAATTTGGCAGAAGTGGAACAAAATCAAATCAAAGGCATAGTGTCATTTTCCATTTTTCTTCATATTTTATCCTCTGATTCTGCGGTACCCAAAGAATTGGTAAAGGAAAGTGTCTATCCTACCAAAATATCCCAGAGAAGTAGTTAAAAATGTCACTAGACTGGTAGCTCACTAAAATTTTGTATTAAACACATTTTTCAATTATGAAGGATTTGTTTTCAGAGAAAGTAGAAATAAAAGAAAAGCTGAGAAGAGCAAAAAGCTCCCAAGCTAGGAGGGGTTGCCCCCTTCCAGAGGGGAGGGGTCCCAACAGAGAAATCTCCCCTGGCTACTTGGAGCAGCACATATATGACCGGCAGAGGGCAGCCCAGGCCCAAACTTTCCCACTGCAGGCTGACCAACCTGGGCTCTTTGTTTCTCCCTGATTTTCACTTCCTTTTCTATTAACTTCTGCCTCTGTCTGGTTTCTTCTTGCAAACGTTCTTCCAGGGTTTTTCGGCGTCGTTTTTCTTCCTCCAGGGCTCGCTTTTTGGCTTCCATTTCCCGTTCCTAAGTATCATCATGCAGAATGATTATTTTAAAATACATACTGGTTGCACACTTGAATAGTTCCAAGCAATATTCCAGGCCCAGACTCTCATTAGACAATTTTTGGTTTGTATTCAAGTCTCGTGAATACATTACCCAAACTGATGCACACCAGACCACCTGCCATAGCTTTCAAACTCATCATATGCAATCAATCAACAATTAAATATTGGTCTTCAGTGAAAACCTGGCTTTGTGACAGTTAACATTTCCTAATCAATGACCACAGCTCCTCCATTGTTATAAAATCCTCACACACTGCCACCCAGCACTAGCCAGTGGCTTTAGCCTTCCTTCTGGTGCCGGTCTTTTTCTGGTTGAAGGCCTGGGTCCTTCCAACCCTCTTGTTTCTCCCTGGCTGAAGGTCTCAGAGGAAGCCTGTGGGGAAGTTCCAAAGGAAAGGAGGTGCCCAGGGCAGGATGCGAAGGCGTTTAGGGGATTCCTAAGGAAGTTCTGGTTCTGGCTTGAAATAAAGTCACAATAACACCGGGCTTTTAAATATTACAATAGTGCAGTTAGCACTAGCTGGTTAGGCAGGGAGATGCCATTTTTCCGTGTTCCCTGGCAAAAATCAAAGTAGCCATCAGGGTAAATACCCCATCCATTTCAGTCCGCAGCAAGCAATACACATGTGAAGTTATAGAAACTGTAGTGTAGCCAACAGCCCTGGAAATCCTCTCTACCACCTAAACTTTGCAGATCGGAAAGCGGGCTGGGGAGCCTGAGGGAGCACCCCAAGATCACAGCACTGAGTGAAGCTGATGAAGTCAGGCTCCGGAAGCCCTGGCAAGGACTCGCTGGCTTACCCTGGATTCAAGCAGCCGGGTCTTTTCTGCATGAGCCTGTTTTAACTGTCTCTCCATTTCTTCTATTCTGGCAATGTTTGAAGTGCTAGCGCTGTAACAAAGCAGAGACACCTTTTAAGAATATTCACTCACATAGCTGAGTAAACACACACACACACAGAGGCCAAGGTCAACACAGCACAGATAGTACAATTGCAATGATTTTTTAAAAATTTATTTATTATTAATAATTAGATACATTTTATGAACAAGTCTTGTCATGGTACCCCCATTTCCTTCCTTCCTGTCCCCAACCCACTGGGAGCCCTTCTCAGTGGGATTGCTGGACCAGTCCATGGGGTAGGGGGTTATGGATGGTACAGAGGTAGCCAGTTTTTTTCTTTTTGTATGTTGTTACTGAGGGGGGGGCATATCTCTAGATATTCTCCTCCACCATGGCTCTTACACTCTTTCTGCCCCCTCTTCCACTCAGTTCCCTGAGTCATGGTGGGTGAGTATTAATTCTACTTTATTGTTGAGATCTTAAGAGTCTCTAGACTTCTGCTTTGGATTGTGTTGGGTCTCATTAGTGTCTGTTTGCATTGACCAGGTTATCTGACTGTCATGGAGGTAGGTCTCTTGCTCATCTTGACAATTCTGGGCTCTAGATTTTTTTTTTTTTTGAGGTAGCGTCTTATGTAGCGAAGGCTGGCCTCCAAGGTACTAGGTCCTCCTGCTTCCCTCTCCCAAGGGTTCAGATGACGAGCATGCACCCTCATGCCTGGTTTTATGTGATGCTCACTTGAACTACCAGGACTTTGTTTATGCCAGGCAAGCACTGTGCCAACTAAGCTCCAGCCCCAGCCCTAGAAAACAAATTAATCAGAATGTATATAAAATGAATAAGCAGAGAAGTGGTGCTGTTATAGTATGCTACCTAAGCTTCCTCTAAATTACATATACTCACGTTCGCTTTTGAGTCAAGCTCTCACGATGGAGCCTGAAGGAGAACCCCAAGACCACTGAGTGAAGCTGATGAAGGGGGCTTGTTTCCTGATGTCAGGCTCAGGAAGCCGTGGCCTGAACTCACATGCTGGCTGAGCACTTACCAGCCTCCTATGAACTGGGTACAGGTGTAGCCACCATAACCAGCTTCCGAATGTTAGCTGTGAGTCACTAAGTCGAACTCTACTCAAGTGTAGGATTAAGAGTTCTTCCAAAGAGGTTAATGGCCACAGCAGGACACAGCATGCGGATTATTTTAGTCAACACTGACGTCCTATTACAGCCCTGACAGGGAAAGAGAGGCTGCTTGGGAACGCGGGACTTTACTATTTATCTTTGTTTGGTTTTCTTATCTCTTTTCCGTTTGCTTTATTGAATATATGCATAATTTAGAATTATATCTATATATTTTTAACCATGATATTTTGCTATATGTATACATTATGACATGTATTATTATATATTATTGTACCATTATTATAGCAATGTATTACTGTGCATTATATTATTGTATTACTAAGCATTATAGTATTATTATGTATGATAGTAATGTATTAGTACAGATTTACTATAGATATTATGTGATTATTATATGTGTATATAATAAAATGTATTACTCTATATATTATTGAATAATATATTAATATTAATATATCATTATTACTATTTTAGCAATGTATTAGGTATTATATTATTATATTACTATGCATTATAGCATTATATTATTATGTATGAGAGAAATGTATTACTATATATAATTATGTGATGTTTTACTATATGTATATATTATGAAATGATTACCATTTACATAGTCGTCATTTTATGTATTCACGTTTTGTGTGTCCTGGTGAGACAATTCATCCCTTAGTTCTTTGTATGATGACATTATTGCAGAAGTACCCTTCCTAGTGAGGTTTTATCTACTGCCACGGTGTGATGGTTAAGTTTTGTTGTCAACTTTACTAGTTTAGTAATCTTGGGTGGGTCTCTGAGGTTGCTTACAGGAAGGATTAACTAAAGGAGGAGGTCCCTCCTCCAGAGTGGGCCCTTCCCCCAGAGTGGGCGGCCTTCTCAAGAGGGGGCAGGATGTAAGGAAGCTCCAGGGGAAGGAAGTCTCCCTCTCTTCCTTCCTCCCACTTGGCTGCTGGTGCTTGTCAGGATTTGCACATGGGTCCACCTGGCTCAGCTAACCTTTTTCAACATTGGAACAAAGTTTCCTCAGTCTTCCAGCCTAGACCGAAGACCAGTGTTTCTCCAGGAAGCCTTCAGGCCTTCAGTGCTGGATTGGGACTGCCGAGGTATCCAGCCATGGGGACTCTCAGGTTTGCAGACTGCCGTAAACTAATCCAATTAATCCTCTTTTTACTATATTCATTCCACCACTCTGTTCCTCTAGAGAACCCTGACTAATACAAACAGCAACTTCAGAGCTGCTTCCCATAAAACTGACCCTGCTGTGCTAAGAACTGCAGATAACCTGTACTCCTGGTGAGATATTGCTAAGAGCTTATTCAGAATGTCAAAAAATTGAAGACAAAATCGATGAAACCTATAAATATTCAAGTGTAAAATGGACAGAAAACCAGATTTTTTTTGTCTGTGAGATTATCTTCCTTGAAAAAATATTTCATGCTATACTAAGGTAAGTTTTTACCCATTATCATGATAGGAGTCACGAGACAATCACCTGCAAGCACACAGAAAGGAACTAATATATGGGACATAAGTCATGATGGATCTTTCCTTGAGAACTTCTTGACATGGGCCTAAGGACAATAAAGGACTGAAACATTTGCTGAGCTCAAATATCCCCAAATTATAAGTCTATTAAAAAGTCGTTCCATTCTGAAATTCTAGTGACACAATCTTGGTTTTGTGGTTAATGATGTCACAACAAGCCACTTGTAGAACTGTAGAATTACTCAGTTGTGGGGACACGTGCTTTTCATTTTTGCTGAGACATCATTTTTGTGATTACCAGAAAGTGACATGAGTAGGGCATTGGTTTTGCTTTTTCAGCATCATTATTTATACTGCCAACAAACAAAAAGCTCATAAAAGTAGGTCTCAGGTCTTAGACAACATGTAATTAAAGATGAGTTCTATGCAAAAATCCCTACACTGCTTTAGTTATTTAACTGACTTCCAGCACGGTGTCCTGCAGGCCACCTATGATGATTCCTATTTTGATTATTGCCTTTATTTATTAATTTCCTGTGCCCCGACTCTGTCTGGGACTTTGAGGAAATATTCAAGACCAATAGAGTCAGAGGAAGTAAGCTTATAGAATTCCTCACCCTGGGGCACTGGAGGGTGTGCACTGGCAGAGCATGGACAGGGCAGGGCTAGGTCTGAAAGGCAGGTTCTGTGACTCCCTTTACTGAACAGATGGCAGGGAATTCCCAGCCAAAGCAAAGAGGAGGGCTTTGAGCAGTCTATGCTTTAGATGTGCCTTTGGTCTTGGTTTTGTTTGCCATGGTGTATGGACGCAAATGTGCATGGGTAAATTTTAATATTGCAAAAGCATTTTTTTTCGACCAACATAAATGGGTAAGGAAGCATTGAAGTTCTGGCTCTGTTGCTGGAAAATGATCCTACTTTAATCAAAAGCAGTGCAAATGGTGGTAGGAGTCCAACGGGGAGAGCTCAGTTTGGAAGTATATATAAATATGAACCCAACTGCAGAGGACCGAGTAGGAACATTGGCCACTTGGTGCTTATGTGTGAAGCCAGCAAGCGGTGTTTAGTCAGCCTTACCTAGAGATGTTGTCGGGGGAGCAGGCGGAGATGCTGGTCTCCATGCTGTCGGAACTGTCCAGGCTCAAAGTGTCAAAGGCCTGCTCCCTGTAGCTGTGATCTGGACAATGGAAACTGTTCAAGTAGACATTTGATTCGGATGCTGTGCGGCTGTAAAATTCAGATCTCTGTCTTTGCCGTTCACTCATCCGTTGGTGATTATAACCTGAGGAAAGATCCATGAATACCTAAATAGGTCTCATTTATCACTCTCAGAACCTTCTAAGTCAGAAAACAAGTAACAGGTGCCTGTGAAACCAGGGCCCTGGTCTAATTTGGTCTGAGGCCAAGATCAAAGAAGCGGCATTGTGAGCGCTGCAAACAGGACTTCCCAAGATGTGCTCATGAGATCCCTCGGAGATGTTTCAATCCCATTTCTAGAACTCAGAATAACTGAGAGGAAAACAGCGTAAACACACACACATACACACATAGGCACACACATACAGACATACACATACACACAGACACACACACATACACACATACGCATGTACACACAGACACACACAGACACACAGACACACACACACATACACAGAGACACAGACACATACACACATACATACATACACATACATATATATATTTATACACACACATACACACACAGACACACACATACAGACATACACATACACACACACACACACACACACACACACACACACACACACACACACACGGAGCTCGAATATACATACACTAATCCAGAAACCAAGAAAACACCATTAAACTCTTAAATCTTCTAGAAATAGCCGGTTCATGTGAAGACAAAAGGAGCCTTGTATTTTCCGCACTAAAGGGCACTCATTTCTTGACTGGCATTCAAATTTCAGGAGCATTTAATCTGGTCCCAAAACAAGTGGGTTATTGAGGTGTGGGAGTTGAGAAACATGTATTTCATATTATCTGTAATTTTTTTCAGTCTACTTATGATATAAGCACTGTCTCTGTCTCTCTGTTTCTCTGTCTCTCTCTCTCTTTCTCCACCCTCCCCTGTTTCCCTTGCTTGTAAAACACTCAGGGTCAAAAATCTTTCTGATGGTTGGCTGCCTCCTAATTACACTTTTCTAACTGCCCCCCTTACCACAGGCCCTTAGTAAGCTGGTGGTAAGTGATCATTGCTAGCCATCAATAGTATCAAAGGTATCATACATGAAGGGTTTTCTTTACTCTTACTCAGACAACTGGATGGTTAGGTTAGCAGTTTGTCCTGTGTTATTGTTATAGATGATTTTAGACATTAAAAATCAAATTATCTTTCCCCTCTCTGAATTCACAGGAAACAGAGGTAACAGGGATAAATTCCAAATTAATTAAAAACAATCTCTGGATGGTTTATAATCTCTCCCAAAGAAGAAAACTGTCATCTTGAGTCGTTCTCATTATCCAGGAAGTTAATAGCAGAGCTAGTAAGAATTTACAATTAGATCATTTAAAGTTTGCCTCTTCTCTGAAAACTTTTAAAAAAATATTTTATTTATTCATTTTTCAAGCAGACAGGCAGAGAGAGAGAGAGAGAGAGACAGAGAGAGAGAGACAGACAGAGAGAGACAGAGAGAGAGACAGAGAGAGAGACAGAGAGAAAACCAGGGCCACCACCTTGTGGGTCTGGTTTATGTGGCTCCTGGGGAATTGAACCGGGGCCTTAGGCACTGGAGGCAAGTGCCTTAACTGCTGAGCCATCTCTCCAGCCCTGGAAACTTTTAACTAATAATCAAGTGACCAAAAAAGGAAGTAAGAAGACAAAAGAAAGCGAACATTTCCAAATAGCTTCTTCCTCAGCAGTTGGTTGAATATTTCTGTCTAGAAACAGGTGCTACACTCAGGATGCTTTCAAAAAGCATTCTCCACCAGAAAGTTCATGAAGATGGTTTTTGTTTCGTGCCATTAGTATTTGGTGTAGTTTAAGATATCCAAGTGAAAAATATATTATTCCAGATTAATACATTATTAGGAAAATAACTTTCCTCCATATAATCTACCATTATAAATGATAAATACATGTATATTAAGCCACATATCACTGAACAGGGGAAGATGCAAAACATGAAAGTCTGTTGTGCAGCCAGACACCAGACAGAATCTCATTAGCAGCAATAAGCAACACACAAAGCATTCCCCAAGTTAGCTCATTCCACTTGCAGCTTGTGGGGCTTTAAGGCAAAACAAAACAAAACAAAAAATCATGTCTCAAGATTTATCTTTTATACTTGAACTTTTGGAATGACTAATTGTTCCTTTGAAATTGTTTCCAAATATTCATTATGAAAAAGAGGGAAAAATGGAAGCAGAAGTCATTTGAAAAGGTTACACATACTCATTTCATGAAAAGGCTTCTGGGGCTGGAGAGATGGCTCAGAGGTTAAGGCACTTGCCTCCAGTGCCTAAGACCCTGGGTTCAATTCCCCAGGACCCACATAAGTCAGACTCACAAGGTGGTGGCCCTGGTGCGCTCTCTCTCTCTCTCTCTCTCTCTCTCTCTCCCTGCTTGAAAATGAATAAATAAAATAAAATTTAAAAGAGAAAGAAAGAAAAGGCTGCTGCATAGGAAACCTTCATAGTCACCCTGACTAAGTGGGAGATGTTTCCTTGTCTTAGTATGAAAAACAAATCCCTGAAAGACATCTGTGTAATTTCAAACATACAGGAATTATGTCCCTGGCAATGACTTGTGCCCCAGCTCCCCTTCACTTTCAGCTTTCCCTCAGGAGGAAGCCTGTCTAGGAGGAAGGAACACCTTCTGGGAGAACAGAAAGATGAGCTCACCCTGCTTTTTTGACCTCTCAGGGTTCTGTTTTTGCTTTTCTTTAAAAGTATCACACTAAGAAAATGAACTTACAGCCTTCAGAGAGGTAGAGAAAAAAGATCAGTTTTCTTCAGATGAGTGTGCAAGGGGCAGACATACCATGGTGTGTACTGTGGTAATGACCATGGACATCATCTTCCCAGACATCCACTACTTCCTGAGTTTGACTCTAGGTCAGCCAAAAGACCCTTAGTTAGGAGAAGAATGTTACAGTTCCTTTACAACATAAAGGACATAGCCTATATCCTATCTTTCTGAATGCAAGGTTTTCATTTCCTATAGATCAGGAATGTTCCTCTGATGGACCTATGTAATAATGCCAACTGGCAACACTTCTGTCTGTGTTGCAGTGGACCCCAGTGTCACCTGGTATGGATTCTTCTTCCTGCATAAATTCAAAAACAAGTTCTCTTTCCATTCTGAATAGGTCTGGTGTGGTGAAGCACAACTTTAATTTTAGTACTCAAGAGGATCAGGCAGGATTGCTGTGAGTTCTAGGTTGGTCTGAGTGACAGAGTTAGATGCTGTCTTAAAAATAAAAATACATACAGGCATACATCCAGACATGCATACATACATATAAGCATACATACAAGCATACATACACATATAGGCATCTATACATATAGGCATCCACACATACAGGCATCCATCTATATATACAAGCATACATACATACAAGCATGCATACATACATACATACAAACATACATACACATACAGGCATACAAACATAAGTCACACATACATATACACAGGTATACATACATACACACATACATACAGGCATCCATCCATACATAGAGGCATACATACATAAACACATACATGCCTAGGCCTCTCCATTATGACCCTAAAATTATACCAGTGTAATTCTGAAATCCTGGCTGGGGAATTTGGGCTGGGATCAGGCCATCCAAAAGCCCAGGTACTTTCAGAAGAGGAAAGACCACAGAACAGCAGGCTGAGGTGGTAGGTCACTGGTGGGGGGGCCCAAGCAAGGGGGCTCAGAGAAGCAGCCCCTGAGCAGCAGAGCGGCCACACACTGGCGGAATCTTCCACTCAGGGGGATCTGTCAGGGAGACACGGGCGTCCTGCTCACTGAAGAATCCCTGCTTATTTAGAACATGGATATCACAAACTCGCCACTGAACTTTTCATCGGTAAACTCCAAACATTTTAGGGGCCAAATAAGGAAGTGGAATGCATCTATTTTGGGGGGTGGGGCAGAGGAATTGACTTGAGAAACATGAGACTTTCTAAACCCAGTCTACGTGTTTTTGATTTTTTAAATGACATAGCAAGAATAATAACTAAAAACTAAAGGAGCTTGAAAGCGCTCTAAATCTTTCCTGTCAAGATACAGATATTTTAAGGGATAATTTGTAAGGTCAAGGTGTGACCTCATGTCTGAGACTTATCTAACAGCGTGCAAATACTAGAGACAAAACCAACTCAGCTCTCGTCCATGTCTTAGAAAGTCATTAGATTGGACACACAAAGCCCATTTATTATTCTTATTTTTAATGCCAGTCTCTATGAATTTTGGCTAACTGGACCCAAAAGATACTTTGTAAGTTAACCACTGTGATATATAAAGGTTTTCTAATATATTCCAGATGTGTGGACATACTTTTATATTGTTACTTGGATCTTATCATAGACAACAATCTGGGTTTAAGAAGAAAAATCTAAGCAGTATTTCTGGTGACTCAGACTCTGTCATCTCACCTGCTGAAGAATTCATTCTTCCTAATGACAGTCCACAGCCAGAAGAGGAAGGTTCAGGACAAGTCAGGAATGAAGGAGGAGAGCGACAGAGAAATAGAAATAGGTGAGAAAGAAAGGCAAGAAGACAGGAAAAATGCACAGTGCCAACATTCAGCCTCTGAGAATGTCAGTAACAATGCCAGATGAATATGGAATTATGACCAAATTTTTAGATTCATTCTAAGATTAGAGAGAAAAACTCAAAAAGTTTATAGAAACCAACCTTACGATACATGCATAGTTAGTAAAAAAAAAAAGACTTTTTACAAAAGACTTTTATACATATTCATCAACCAGAAAAGTAGGAAGAATTACAAACAAGCTTCTATCTATAAAAAAAAAAATCCGGCCAGAGAGATGGCTCAGGGGTTAAGGCACTTGCCTCCAGTGCCTAAGGTCCTGGGTTCAATTCCCCAGGACCCACATAAGCCAGACACACAAGGTGGTGGCCCTGGCATTCTCTCTCTCTGTCTCTCTCTCTGCTTGAAAATGAATAAATAAAATATTTTTTAAAATATTTAAAAAATAAGTCATTCTTTTTTCCAAGCAGACAATGGCCAAAAATTTTCAAGAACCGAAGTTTGAAAAATGTTAATTATTTGACACCCAGTCCATGGAACTTTATATCAACTTTTCTGACATGCTGTCTATGATGGCTGAACCTCAGTAACAGCCTTCTTTCTTATTCAAGTCAGCCATTTAAAGTCTTCCTCCCTCTCTAAGGCTTTCTTACAACATGGGCTTAAATGGACTGAGTACATCGAAGCTTCTGAAGTCCTTCCATCCTCCACTGGCTCCTGTAAGGGAGAAGCGTGCTGCTGTACATGAACCTGTGTACACACGATGCCCACTTTACTCAGTGTGGGCCAAAGCCTTCAATCAACTCTTGCTCAGCTGAACTTGTCATCAAAAGCCAAAACAGAGAAGGTCATGCGGCTGTCTGTGAAGGAAGAGCTGCTGGACCCAGCATTGTGTTCCTTGAAAATGTACCACTTTTTTTATTGTGCCAAAGGACTATAAACATCCACCCTTGAAGAGTTGAATGTCTGATAATTTCTTAAAGATGGCAATGACTTTTCAGTGTTTGCTGGAAACAAAAACACCCCATGAGGAGGTTGTCATACTTTCTTGGACTTTCCTGCATTTAACGGAAAACAAAAGGCTCAAGATTTCATTCATTCTAACGCGTACAAAGGAACAGTTGACAAACTGTGTAACAAACAGCCCATGACCACTGGTGTGGAGGACAGGAGCTCCTCAGCTCAACACGCTTTGTCTGCACGACTCCTGCTGTCAGTGCTACGAACTTGGTGCTGAGTGAAGAAGGCTGATACTTACACACTCGTCCTTGGTGCATCCATTATGAATAGCAGCAAAAAAAAAATGGTGCATTTAAGTTAATTGCGTAAGGGAACAGCCAGTGATAAAATCTGCTAATTTGAGTTCACGAAAATATACTTGGTATGATTTTTTTTTCAAAACCTTGCAATTATAATCATATTTGCCATTTTAACGAAGCCAACAAGGGCTAGCAAAACAGCTCTCAGTGAATATGTGAGTCATCCTCCTGGTGCTTCTGAGCCCCATGGAGAAAGTGCCAGCCTTACCATGGGCTGTGGCTCTGTGCAATCATTCCTGACCACTCTTCCTCAGGGTAGAGGTGCCAAGGCTGAGGGTCAAGATGGGCTCACAGGACACAGCGCCTGGATTGCATATACAATGGTCTTGTGGTTCCTCACAACTGTCCCATCTGAGTGCATGAAACTCTAAACACACCGGACTTCAGCAAAGACTAACACTGCAGGGTCTCAGGAGCCCAGATTCAGTGCAAAGCAGGACCACTGAAGAGAAAGCAGCTGACACATCCCTCGTGTGCCCTTGGAGCCTTCATTAGAATGAGCTCTCCCAGGATTTTTTTATATCTTTATTATAAGTATATACATCGTATGAAGGTGTCCCCATTTCCCTCCTCTCTGTCCCCTACCCACTGGGGTCCTTCCTCGGTGGGCATACTGGATCTGTTCACAGGATAGGGCGTATGAATTACACCCGAGGTAGCCAGCCAGTTTTTCTTTCTTTCTTTTTTTTTTTTTAAATTCTCCCTTGTGTATTGTTACTGAGAAGGGCGATGTCTCTGGATATTCTCCCCACCATGGTTCTTACATTCTGCCCTCCCCCTCTTCCCCTCAGTTCCCTGAGCCATGGTGGGTGAGTTTTCAGTCTGCTTTATTGTTGAGATCTTAAGTGTCTCTGTATCTTTGCCCTGGGTTGTGTTGGGTGTTGTTGGTGTCTGTCTCCATTGACTTCTCCTCTGAGGGGAAATCAGAGGTCAGACATCCCTTCCGTGTAATCTTCTCACATGAATCCTGCTATGAGATCGTTAAGTGCTCTCAATTCTTACCAATCTATCCATTTTTGTGCAAAGGTCTAGTTTTCCTCGCGGTCTAATTTAAGAAAGCGCTTTATAATAGAGCATAATCATATCTGAGGCCATCTTCTTGCCTCTGTGTTTGGTCTTTCCTGAAATCACTGTGAAGTGCATGCATGTGCAGGGTGCTCTCAGGTACAGGGCCCCAGTAAACTTGGACGTTCTCCATCAATGAAATGTCTAGCAATGAAAAATGTCTAGCAATGAAAAGTCTATCAATATTACAGAAAAATGCTTCAACAGAAAATACAGCTGACCCTTAACAGTGGTAAATAAGAGATGAATACACTTATGTTTATTATTACAGAATTGTAATATTTTTCTCTTATTTAGGAAGGACAGTAAATAAAATAGAGGAATTGAATCAAATATGTTTTATTTAAATATTATAAATGCAAAACTTCCATGAACCCCTTTTAGCCTCTTTTTTTTTCTATGTGGACCAGATTGGCCTTGAACTCTTGGATCTGACCGTCTCCTCTGCCTCCCTCCCAAGTGCTGGGATCATAGGCATAATTCACCCATTGACTCCTTTGTTGTTGTTGTTATGGTTGTTGTTGTTTGAGACAAAGTTGACTGTGTAGCTCAGGCTGGCTTCAAACTTTTGACCCTCCTGCTTTAACCCCTCAAGTGCTGGGATTACATGTGTGCATCCTCACCCCCATCATAGCTCCGTTAAAATTGTCAATCATTCCAGTAAAGATCTGAACACCTGACACACACATATATGAGTCACATGTACATTTATAGTTGTACACACAAAGACATAGACTTATAGATGTACCTGCATATGCATATGTAGCTTTAGCACTTTTTTTAATCTGGGAGGGAGTCAGTGACTCTTCCATGGTACCACAAACAGAGAGGCTGAGCAATCAGACATGAACTGCACCTGAGGGAAGGGTTGTAATCCGACCACTGTCTGAATGCATGAGAAGAAAGACCATACACCTGCCACCCTGCCAGTTTTTCCCTTTACATACTGGGCACACTTCGACCATGATATTTATTTAGCACATTCAATTGAAATCATTTGCTTATATATCTTATCCCTTCTTCAGTAGGCTACAAGCACTTCAAGAGCTCAGATCACTTTATTTATTTTTGGTATCTAGCCTAATTCTGCTCAGACGTCAAGGGCAGTATAAGCTGTCGATGGAAACTAACATATTAATATAACAAATTTATCTCAACAAAACTTGATTCTACAGCATTGCAGTGACTTCTTTCAGTCTCCTATAAAGACTATTTAAAAACTCTGTTATATGTGTAATAATATATTACTACAAAGAAAATAAGTCCTCAGAGTCAAACTTAGCTACATAGTGTGAGTGCTCACAGCTACACTAAAAGGCTCACAGTAAATCTGCCCTAGGCCACGAGAATCCCATTTCAATTGTTTACTCACTGAGTCTTCAGCATAAGGATTATTCAACATAGTATCTTAGCCACCTATCAGACCAGTGATCTTGATTAAGTGCCCTGTTAATTTCCCTGGATCTTGGTGGTCTCTCTTTTCTTTCCTCCATTCAAAAGGAAGGGAAGGTCTAGGGGCCTCTTTGGTTCAAAAGTTCTACCAAATATATAAAGTGGTATGTTTAAAATGCACCAGCCAGATGTGTAAATAGGAAGTGCCATTGGTACAGTGACAATTACACATATCTTTCCTCAAGGAAACACATTAAGAATAAAATTTAGGATCTTGATTTTCTCTTTGGCATCCGTAGCTGTGTTCTCACTCCCTCTCCCCAAGAAACTCTATGCTTTAGCAGAAGACCATGACACGTCATTTAAAAGGTACGTACCTCTGAGCATCCTCTGCGACTCTGAGTCCTTGGTTATGGCTGCCAGCGAGGGAGGGAGAACACTGCCACAGCTGTTGCTCTGTCCCAGAGGCAGGTGAGCCTGTGAGAAGTAGGTGGAGATACTTCAGGCGAAGTGCACACACACCCAATGTCCCTCCAGGAAATGGCTATCTCCCTGGTCCCTAAAGTTCCTCATTAAGTATAGAGGGTGGAGAAGCTCGGTCTCTATATCCCGTATCTTGATGCTAAGTGTGAAGGCCAATCACTGTGCCTCCCAGGAAGCCACGTCACAGCACTTCCTCAGAGCAGTCGTTCCTACGGGGAAAAGAGTTGGGGAAGGCACCATGCAAAATCACCTGAGGACGACTGACAGCTCTTCATGCAGAAGGAGCAGAGGGCGGATGCAGGGGACACACCATGCAAAAGAAGGGGGCCGATCCACACTTGTCCCAATGTACCAGCTTCCCTCTACTTCAGCTATGCGGTGGGCTGAAAACTGGAGAAACCCACTAAGATCCCCACTGCTTTTAATGTTCCTTTGTTTGTTTGAGACAATCTCACCACGCAGCCCAGGCTACCCTCAAACTCATGGCGATCTTCTTGGGCTAGCCTTCTGAATGCTGGGATGATAGACAGGGACCATCACAGCCAGCTTCCTTCCCTTCCTTCCTTTCTCTTTCCTTTTCTTTTCCTTTCCTTTCCCTTCCCTTCCCTCCCCTCCCTTCCCCTCTCCTCTTCTCTCCTCTCCTCCCTTCTCCTCTCCTCTCTTCTCCTTTCCTTCCCTCCTTCCTTCTTTTCCTTTTAGTAGCAAAATCCTTCATGTAAATAAAATACACTTGAAACTCTACTTCACATAGATTAAAACAAGGTTACCCTGGACAAGAGGGATCTGAAGTCTGCCCCACCAAGGCTCCCCCTCTGCTTGCCTCTTTCCATTTCTGCAGTGACCCCTGGGGTACTGAGGATACAGGTGTCAGACCACAAGGATGGTATTCTGGTCCCCTCCCCACACTGGTTACCAGCTGAAGGCTCTTGGCTTCAAATCCTGGCTTTATCCATATGTATCATCGGGGCAGTGACTAGTAAGCACCTATTGAATGGAGGTGCTGAGCTTTAAAATGAAAAGCTTCCTACAAAGTGCTAAGCCCAGGGTCACACATGTGAAATCACCTTGGAGCTAAAATATTCCTGGAACTCAGACCTCTGCCCAATCTTATTTCTGAAGCTAGATGCCTCCTGGCAAGTCTGTCCTGTGAGCAAAGGGCACCTACCCCTCTCTTGTAGTGGAAAGTACCCAGGACCACCATGTCCTTTGGGCCAGAATGTATCTAATTCCAAATATCCTCTGAATAGGATAGAAAAGGCAATCTAGTTATGCTGTCGACTGAAAAGAAAACTGAATAGTTTATTAGTTAGTATTTTTCCTTAAAGGCCTTTGCATGTTGAATGCAACCAGAAGACTCCCGAGGGCAGAGGAGCCCATGGCTCTTGAGTCCTACCTTTGGGACGGGGTTCCTTCCCATTGTGGAACTGCTGAAGTGTGGGGAGATGGCGGGGGTGGTTTTCTTCCGAGGTAAAGTGTCACTGAGATAGAGACCTTCCTTAGGCTGTTTTTTCCTCTCTTCCAGACTTCTAAAGTGCTTCAAAGCAAACGCAAAGCAAAAGAGCAAAACTTGACTAACTGAAAGGGAGCCCTGAAGAAATCAAGCATTCAGGCATCTACAAAGAAGTTTTGGAATTTTAACACTGAAATTCCTTTTTTGACTTCTGGCTTATCTTTGTGCTCACTAACAGATGTGGATGAGCGCTGATTTGACTGGATGATGAAAACATTTATTACCGAACCGGAAACATTTTTAAATCCGCTTTTCACTTCTAGTATGCCTGCTGCCTTAGGTCTCGGCATAATTTCCAAATTATCATTGTACGAAAGCCCCAAAGGTCTGGCCAAAGGACAACAATTTTCCCCTGGTCACCTGCACAGATCCCAGTGAGGGGGACGAGAAGGGGAAAAGGAGACTGAAAAGAAAGATCAAGTAGCCTGAAAGTTGTTTGAAAGTAGAGGCGATACCATTCCAGTCACATAAACACACTCCAAATCCACATGACATTTTCATGGAAGGTCTCCTTCCAGCTCAGCCTTCTCTGTCCACAAAGATGCTGACAAGGAGCCCCTGTAGTAATCCCTCACATTTAGAAATCCTCCTGTAGCTTACTTCCATCTTTTTTCAGATTTACACTTGTGTTTATGTATGTGCACACATGTGCGTGTATGTGCAGGTGTCCATGTGTGTGAATATGAGTGTGCACGTGGAGCCCAGAGGACAGCCTCAGATACTGTTCCTCACAGATGCTATCCACCATTTATTTTTTATTTAATTTATTTATCTTTGAGACAGAGTCTCTCATTAATAGGGAGCTAGGCTGGCTGGTCAGCCGGTCCAAGGGTTCTTATCCTTTCTGCTTCCCCGGCACTAGGGAGAAAAGCACACCACCAGCTTGGTTTTTTTATTTGTTTGTTTTTTTGAACTTCCTAGTGTTTTATTTTTTACTAATTTTATCTTTACTGTCCAAATTAGAAACATTGATTGAGCAAATATTGTGCTTATATTCCCATTTCCCTCCTCCCTGCCCCCAGTCCCCTGGGTATCCTCCTCTGTGGGCACACTGGATCAATCCATGTGGCAAGGGGTTCTGGCTAGCACAGGAGGCAACAAGGTTGCCCCCCCTTTATGAAGTGTAGTTGAGGGCGGTAATGTCTCTGGGTAATCTCTCCCACCATGGCTCTTACAATCTTTCCGCCCCCTTTTCCGCTCAGTTCCCTGAGTCATGGAGGGTGAGTTTTAAGTCTGTTTCATTGTTGTTGTTGTGACCTTAAGAGTCTCTGTGCTTCTACTTTAAGTT
>PVHP010023084.1:0-27712 GCA_004024765.1 Zapus hudsonius
AATAACTACTAGCTTTTAAAAAATAAGTTTGGGGCTGGGAAGATGGCTCAATGGTTAAAGGTACTGGCTTGCAAAGCCTGCTGGCGAGGGTTTGTTTTCCCAATACCCACATAAAGACAGATGCACAACGTGGCACATGCATCTGAAGTTTATTTGCAGTGGCAAGAGGCCCTGGTGTGCTCAGATTCTATCGAAAATAAATATTATTTTTAAAAAATAACTGTCACATAGGTCAACCTAGAGAAAGCCACCTCTACATTTCTAAAATCGACTCTACTGGATCTGAGGAGAAGCTTGAAAGAACTGAAAAGGCACTGGTCCTGGGCTGCTAAGGAGAAGAGCCAATGATTATGCTCTCGACACCATGCTGAGCCCATGGAACACTGCTTTCCTATGGAATTATTTCACCTCGCCCCCCATACCAATTTTTACTATGGCTTAATATTTACATTCCAAGGTTTTACTCTTCAGAGAAACATTAACTGTAACTTTGTAAACAAGTGCCTTTAACTATGAGTCATCTTCCCAACCCTGTAACTTTGTAAAATAACAACCAAACTTCAGGATGTCTCAGATTTTAATTCATAACAGCTTAAGCAACAAATGTCTAGGACTAAAAGGAGAACACAGATGAGACCGGTGGCTGCATCAACAACATTTTAGGAAGAAGTCAGCAATGGACATTGGCAGTTCAGCTTCAGATCCACACAATGAAAGGCATAAATAAAACAACATGACTTTCAGTGGTCATCAATGGCCTGGAACTAATGTGTGTGTACTGAAGGTCAGGTGCTAAAGGCTGCTCTGTCACTCAGAAGGGACACAATAACAAGGTAATGGGGAGGCAGGGCATTTTATTCATATGGTACACATTTTTCTTAAATAATTTCACAAAACATATCATAAAATTCTTTAATATTTTTCTGTTTCTATTAGGTTTTAAAGAAAAGTCAACATTTTTCTTCTGAAAGCTTAAGTGATGAAAAGTCACATTTTAACACATTGTTATGTAATGATATCAGGTTTATTGTGGCGTATAAAATGTTCAGCAGTGGGCTAGTGTAAAAATATTAGGCACTAATCAATTACATGTTAGAATCAAATTAATCCCATCCTACGGTTGGTATTTAATATGAAGCAAATTCAGCTTCCTAACTTATTTAAAATGGAGTCTATAAGAAGACAAACGGAAAGAAGTTTAAGTAACAAAGGTTTAATCAAAGAACTTTACATACTATTAACAGCATTCATTTGGCCAAACATCTACACGTTTGTAGAATCCTACTGTATATAAAGTGGGAATGTATCAAGTATAGACTATGAAAGTGCAAATAACAATTTAAGGTTAGATTAACTTTTTTTTTACATTATAAAATTAACTTGTTTACAAAATAGGCTTCGCCAAACTTTATTACTGAATTGTAAAGTCAATGACTGTGACATTCTTAAAATATGTATCAAGGAAATACAAACTGGATAATGACCACTTTTCATGCTCAGGAGAGACCAGCACACACACAAAGGACACCAGCACCAGCACAAATGGATCTCCACTCACGTACCGTCTCTCCTCACTGCAGCTGTGCAGTGCAAACTTCCTAGTGCTCTAAAAACGTAACTGTATTTGAATATTTTAAATCCAAAATAAATTTGTAAAAAAAATCCTTTAATGGACTATTTCAGTTTAAGATACAGTAATACACTGTAGATAAAGTGAATTTTCCCCCACTAACTTTACCGGGGATTGATATCAATGTTGCAGTAACTGGAAGAATAAAAACGAATGGGGATCTTTGATACCCATGGCATGGGAGTAATTGTCACATAGTTCATTCCAGGAAGTCAGGGAATAATAAATACTCAAATATAATATCTTGGCCATATGAATTCAAAGTCAACTATTTCAAAAGAAGAGTTTGGAAAAAAGTAATCAAAACCCATAATCATGACTCTCATGGATATCAATATTAAATATAATCTTTTACCTAGCTTAGAACTTGTCTGTACAAATTCAGGACAGAAATTTTGGTGTCTGTAGATTTCTGGGAACAACTTGGCAAATCATTAAATGGAGTGTTGTGTGTATCTATTTTGCTTATGTTATGCTAGTTTTCATAATATGTAAGTAAAACAGCCATTCCAACAGTTTACTCTAGTTTTAATTACAGACTGTACCATTGTATCTTAATTACAACTAAGACCAGTATTTTCTTCACAGTAAGACACTGATAACTAGGAAGTTGATTTTTTTCAATATTAAACAGCAATCACACAGCAAATGAGTATTGTGCGAGAGAACAAATACATGTCAGCATTTGCTATTTCGGCAAACAAACCGGTTGAACATTTAGTTGTTATATTTATTGTAAAGGCAAGGCCATGGGTGGCTTTATGGAGGTCTTTGCAATTCATAGCATAGTTACTTCAGAAGAGACATTGAAATTTGAATTACTGACAACTATCCATTTAGGTTAGGCAAAGGCACGGTACATGTTGCGTAGGATGTTTTATTGAATTTTTTAAAATAATTGTGGGATTTACTAGAACTCATGAAAACTCCACTTTTTTCTATTTTATAAAACACCATTAAAAGTAATTGCACCCATTAGTAATTAGAATGCACTGTAAAATTGTGAAAACAAAGAACTATGATTGCACTTCCAATAAAGTGTCTCTTAAAATACAGCACCGCTGTTGCTAATCAACTGTATTTTAATATTAAAATAAACTGTTTTTAACAGCAGCATTAAGTTTAGTTAACGTAAGCTATAGGCTACATTTATATAAATGCAGTCTCCATGGCAACAAAAGCCCATTGAATTCTGGAACATCATTGCTACCGAGTGGCACCTTTTACTCCTGAAATTGCTGACACTGCCCTGGAGCTGGCTGGAATGCTGCACATCTAAATACCTTGTTAGTCAGCGCACAAGTCAGAGTTTGGCACAAGTGGACTGTAAATAAACATGAGAAGAAATCTTTGATTCATGTGAAAATTTAAAGTAATGACACTGTGGTAGATGCAGCACTCCAAGAAGCCTCAGTGCCTCACCCCACACTGCTCAGGCAGAAAGGAGGAAGGAAGTTATGGAAGAGCACAGAGATAGAGGACATACATGTTATCAAATCTGTCCAAACTGAACTTGTAAAATGAAGAAAACTTGGTTTTGAAAAGAGAAAGCCAAGATTAGGAAGTCAAGGCATTGACTAAAGATTTCAACTTAACTGTTTCCAACTCTAGGCTGAACAGGAGCACTGCATTGTTTTAGAATGGGTACTACAACCTAGTGATTTTTGTTTCTTTCTTTCTCCTGCTCTTTTTCTCAGAAAAAGGGGATAATTAAATAATTAATCTTGTAAAACAAAATGGACAATGAGGCTAACATTCAAGGGACTCTTTTGTATTCAATTCTAACATTATGGTTTATAACTGAGTTGGAATCAAGTGGATCAAAGTCTTTATAAAGCATACTCCACCTAGCATACCCCTGTACCTGCAATGCATTTGGAGATCAAATGTGTGCAGTTCATACTAAATGGACTTGTTCCAGCCAGTCACTTGAGGTTTGAGGGGTTTGACTGGCAATGTCTGAACCATCCCCTCTGTCAGCTGCTTCACTGTCAGCAGCTTGAGATGGTGCATCCCCAGCCAGAATGGTTTCTTCTGAAGGATCTTCTACCTGGGCTCCTTCCCCTCGGCAGACACCAGCATCTTCCAACACCGACTCTTCTGGCAGCACCGGTTCCACATCCCTCACACCTTCTGACCCTTCTTTGCCGCAGGGAAGCTGAGGATCTGCACTCATCTCTGTGGCTGCTGGAGGAATCAGAGCGATGCTCTGAGGGTTCATGTCATGAAACCAAGCCATGATATTGCCAAGAAGATTGTCATTGAGACTGGGGTCCTGGCCAGTCGAGTCAGGGTCACTGGATGAAGGACAAAAATCACTTCTTGCCTCACTAAGAGGGTGTGAACTCAAGGTGTCAGTTGAAAATGGGTCACCGTCTGTTCCTAGTCTCATAAGGCTGTCACCAAGTTCCAACAGCTCAGAGCTGCTCAGTGCGGCTCGAGGGCTGTCTGTGCTCCTAGGGACAGAGTCCAGCCTGGAAGGTAAAGAAGTACCTATGGCTCCCAGGGATGCTTCGTTACTGAGGAAGTCTCTAGTTTCTTCATCGAGGGCCAGCCCAGACTCTTGTAGTGACAACTGTATTGCCAGAAGTATATTGGGATCATCTTCATCCAAGGAACTTAGAGCCTGAGGCAACAAAAACTTATTTTAAAATTTGACTACAGGAAAAACAATTTTATCCAGTAAAGCACAACAGCCTTCATTTGTTAGATAATGAATACCATGATTTCTACTAATTATTTTATATATTTAAATCTCACTTTAATTTTTCCCTTGTCTATGCTAGAGGGAAAAAATACCTTAGATAAATAGAACTTCTATAGAAATCTTTTCTTACAGGGCTGGCTCAATGGTAAAGTAATTGCTTAGCATGCCCAGGGGCTTTGGGTTCAATCATCAGCACCACAGGAAAAAAAAAAAAAAAGAAGAAAAAGGAAAACAGTAAAAGTAAAAGCAGGGAAAGAATAGATATAAAGAGAGAAAAAATAAACACATAGGCAGCAAGGCTGCTCAGAAGGCTACCTGAAGAGAGTCCTGGTTCTCAGAGCGACTGGCAGGGGTGTAGTCACGCAGGGAAGAGCTGTGCAGCACACTCATGGATGCAGAACTTACCACAGACGCACCAGGCCTGCGACTGCTGCTGCCTTCTGGTATATCTGTTTGAAAGCAAATGATACTACCATTTAGTGACAAACTTCCTTTTTCCTTTTTCCACACATCTCTTGAATTGGCAACTTCTCTTTGTGCTGGATTTCTCAGTATGTTTGTCCCATTGTAAGCAAAAAGGTGTATCTAATATGATCACTTCAAGTCCACGGATGTTCCTGGGTGTTTGCTAGGGTCTGACAGGGCTTTCTTCAAGAATGCAAGTACTACTACCCATTCCTCTGATTTTTCATAAGCAATAAAAAATGACAGCACTTTTATTTTCAGATTTTTTTTTTTAAATAAAGAATTTGGAGGCTGGGCTAAGCAGTGTGTTGAGTGCTTATAGGAGCTCTACATTCATCACCTACTCTGATGCTCATCATTAGTACATGAGGTGGTTCTGCTACTATTGCTTCTTCACAAGGTGGAAGTTTAAGGCTATAGATGGTATCACCATAAACTTGTGTTTTCAATGCTTGGCCCCTAGCTAGGGGCAATTTGGAAGCTGGAGCTTTGCTGGAGAAAGTGTGCTGCTACGGGCAGGCTTAGAGATGTTCTAGCCTAGCTTCCCCTTTGCCAGAGTTCAGCTCACTCTCTTGCTGCTTTCTACCGGATGCTGTGGCAAGAAGCCATGTCCAGCCTCTGCTCTACCATCCTTTCCCTGCCATGATGAAAGCTCCCCTCAAGACTATAAGCCCAGTAAACTCTTTCCTCCCATCAGCTGTTTTTGGTTGGGTGTTTTGTCCAGCTGATGTCACAGCAGAGACAGGTGTCACAAACCCCTGTTTTCTTCCCCCTGTGGCAACAGAAGCACCTGCATATTTACTGTGAATAAAGTACACACACAGCAAAAGCAACATGGACAGCAGCTAGTTTTAAGATAAAACTGGGAGAACTAAGAGACTAAATGACCTTCCCCTGGGAACTCACCAAAAGTGCTTTCACTGGGCTCATCGGGATCAGGAGGGTTACTGAGCAGGCTGTGCACATCTCCTCGCCGGCGTTGCTGTCTGTGCCTCCTCCGATACTGAAATTCAGCATATTCCTGCATAAACCAAAGGTTATACAATACAGGAAAGCATGCAGTTTTTTAATGCAAATAAAACAATAACACATTTTTTCCAAGGGAGAAAAATGTGTGATTTTATACATACATTATAAAATCAGTTGGCTTTAGAAAAAGCTTAAAGTTTTGCCATGCCAAGGAGATGGAAAAGGCACACAAGAAAGAGGAAGCACTCCAGTCGTCATTATAAAGGCTTACACTGGGAATACTTGCAAGCCCCAGTGCTAGATCACGACTTAACAGTATAACTGACAATATAGCCAGTTACTAACAGGAGTTAGGTTTCCCTTGAGGTCTAGTTTTTAAAACGTGAGTGTGAACTATGCAAGTGGGGGAGTGGGTGAGAAGGGAAGATGAAGGAAAATAATAGAATATCCAAAAGGTACACACACTATTAAGTACTCGCCAGGTTGATGAATTTCTTTGTGACTACTATATATCACACTCAGAAGTCAATTGACTAGATTAAAAGAAAAATGTAAGGTTAGCTTTTAAAGTAAGATTTTATTGGACTGTCTTTCTTCATTAGCCAATATGTGGTGTTACTTACAATACAGGAAAAGGAAGGGTTTTCTATTTAACACATAAGAAGAAGACAGATTTAGTCACATGTCCATGAATCTGTTTTACATTTTTGACAATAGCTTAAGATAGGTTTGTTATTACCAAAGGATATTATAACCTGGGAGTATCTGCTAGTATCTAGGTACAAATGTATCTTCCTCAGTGACAAAAGAAATGAGAGTAAGAGGCCAGGGTGTAGGACAACATAAAAAGGCCAATTTAAAAAATCACTATAGAATCTCTCAGGGCTAAAGACTAAGATCCTAAGGTTTATAATTATCCCAGTTGCTTCAGAATATTTAATATTCTTAAATGGTGAAAGTCCTGGGAATAAGTGAAGAGAAGTTATATATTATAAAACTATCACACCATACCGCTCTGGGTAAATTATCTGTCCATCCATCCATTCATCCATCTATCTGTCTGTCTGTCTGTCTGTCTGTCTATCTGTCAATCAATCACTAGGGCTTGGAGAGTGTCTTATGTATGCATGCTAGGCAAGTGCTCCACTCCTGGAGTACACACTCCTCATCCACTCTACTTAAACTTATTTAAACTAAATCTACCTAAGTTTATTGTCACACTTCAAATGAGAGAATCCAAACCATGTTACAATGAAACTTTTTAAGCCTGCCAGAGCTCCCATGTGCTATCATCCTCCATTAAAAATTTTCATTTTAGCAATGAAAAATTAAGGAAAAACACAGGCTAATATCTAATAAGTTATAGAACTAGAACTTGAATTCAGGTGTCCCACAGATTTATGACTATGCTCTTTCCAGTGGGCTTCAGTGACCTCAGTGAAAAAATAAACTCAGATCTGGAGAGATGGCTCAGCGGTTAAGGTGCTTGCCTGCAAAGCCTAAATGCTCATGTTTGATTCCCTAGTACTCATGTAAAGCCAGATGCAAAAAGTGGCACATAATCCGGAGTTCATTTTTAGTGGTCAGAGGCCCTATCGTGCCCATTCTCTCTGCCTCTCTTCTTTTTATCTTTCTCTGTTTGCAAATAAATAAATAAATAAATAAATAAATAAATAAATAAATAAATAAATAAAACCAAATAAAGGCCAAGCATGGGGGCGCATACCTTTCATCGCACTTGGGAGGCAGAGGTAGAAGGATTGCTATGAGTCCAAGGCCAGCCCGAGACCACAGACTGAGATCCATTCAGGTCAGCTTGGGCTAGAGTGAACCCTATCTTAAAAAAAAATTTATATATATATATATATATATTGCTTTTTGGAGACAGGATCTTGCTATGTAATCCCAGTTTACCT
This sequence comes from Zapus hudsonius, assembly GCA_004024765.1. Taxonomy (NCBI): domain Eukaryota; kingdom Metazoa; phylum Chordata; class Mammalia; order Rodentia; family Dipodidae; genus Zapus; species Zapus hudsonius. Next base: position 7,688 of record PVHP010023084.1, read on the forward strand.
GGAATTTGCTATGTACTACTCTAGGCTGGCCTTAGCTTGCAGTGATTTCCTTTCCTCTAGGATTACAGGTGTACACCACCATGCCCAACATAAAAAATAAATTTAAGTGACAGCCATATATATTAGCAAGCCCAAATGTTTTAGGATTCTTAAAGTTGCTGTCAGAATCAGAAGTTACAAGATGATACATAAACAGCTGTGAAATGACAAAGCCCCTCACCCCTCAGGCAGGGTCTCACTTTAGCCCAGAATAACCTGAAACTCACTATGTGGTCCCAGTCACAGCGATCCTCTTACCTCCATCTCCTGCTGAGATTAAAGGCATGTGCCACCAAGCCCAGCCTTTATTTCTGCTAAAATGTGTTCACCCATTGATTAATGAAGCTTATTTATTCTTTTGAGATGGCAGATCTCCACAATATCCCCCAAACTGTAATGAACAATATTATAACACAAAACTAATGAGCCCAGGATCGGGTATAGTCAAACAAAGGTTCTTACTTTCTTTTATAAATCTTCCCCCACCCCCTTTTTTGAGGTAGGGTCTCACTCTAGCCTAGGTTGATTTGGAATTTACTCTAGTGAGTGCTGGGATTAAAGGTGTGTATTGCCATGCCCTGGCATTATTTTATAATTAAAAAGTTTTGAATCAACATATTATTTTTTTCATTTAAGTGAACTTAAAATTTCCAAATGTGCTCTAAGCACAAAGTGTGCCTCAAGGTGACTGCAAGTATCCACAGCAGCTGAAAAGAGGAGTGCCTGACTGAAATAAGCCAAGGTCACCTGGGGAGAATAGTTATGTTTACTGTCTTTGACTTTCAGAAAACAAAGGTTTCTTCACAAGAATTAAGTTCAAGGTCATCACACAGCATGCTATTTTCTAAGAAGCACAGGAGAGGGAAATGAAGAGAACTGCTAAACTTTTAAAATCAGACAGTGACAGTGGCAATTTAAATTTGAGAAAATGGTCATGTCTTAATTTTCACTAGGTCCTTTATTTGTGACAATTTCTATAGTGTTAACTGTTTTAGAATTTCTATATTATTAAGTGGCATATCAGTTATAGCACAGACAAGAAACTAAAGAGTGGAAAGTCTTAAGGGAAGCAGACAGCAACTAAGAGAAGCATTACTCTGCAAAACTGTGAAGTTCTCCATCTCAGCAAATGATTAAAAATCAATTGTCTCAGGTTATTGCAACAATTAGAAAAATAGTCATTTAGGTTTCTGATATCTTCAGACTAAAATAAAATTATAACTACATATTTCTAATACACTGATAGCTCTATTAACAAATTAAGATATTTTCCAAATTTTTTTCTTTAAATTGTTTTAAATGCTGTTTAGCAATTCAAAACACTAAAAGAGGGATGCACTTAACAAGATGATATGCTAATATGATAAACAGCCAGATGTAGGTTCTACCAAGGCACTTCTGTCACAGAAAGAGAAAGCAGGGCTCATAGTCTCAGCAGGACAGGCAAGGGTGCAAATGCAAGCAAGGTTGCATGAAGGAAAAAACACAAAAATAACCAAAATTCCAGTAAAACAATTACCTCAGGTGATGCAAATCCTAAATATTCCCAATCCCATGTTCCACCAGCAAAGCTACAAAGAAATAAGACAGGCCATTTGATTTATTATCAGTACTACAAAGTATACAGTAACCTCACCCTTTGAAAATTACTTTTAATTCTTTTGCTTATAAGTTGCCAAACCAAAGTAGACCAACTATTAAAATATAATTACTTCTATTATTTCTTTCAAATTCCAAGTTGCTTTATGTTTGTGTAAAATGATAAAAATTACCAAGTGATATCAAAATACTTTATGACTACTTTTATTTCAATAAGATATTTACTTATATTTATGTGAAAAGGACAAGAGATCTTCTAATACCTAAAATTCTAATAAATAAGAAAATGTTTCAATTTATAGTCACAGAAGTAGTATAAATATCTGAAATAAAACAACCCAAACAATTGCTCTTTAAGAAGTAAATTTGGATCACTTAAATAACTTTACTATTAGCAGATTTCTCCTTTCTTTCTTTCTTTCTTCCCTCCCTTCCTTCCTTCCTTCCTTCTTTCTTTCTTTCTTAATTGGCCATAAAGAGTTACAATATTTAGTGGGCAAACAATGCGTTGTTATCCCCAATTCCCCCGCTGACCCCCCCCCTCTTACCCAGGCTGACTTGGAACTCACTCTGTAGTTCCAGGCTGGCCTTGAACTCACAGTAATCTCCCTATCTGCCTCTCAAGTGCAGGGATTAAAGCTGTGCACCACCGTGCTCGGCTCAAACACAAACATACAAATGTGACAATAACGTGCTGGCAACATTCCCAAATTCTCTATCCTAAAATATTAATGACTATCATTATTATATCTACATATACTTCACTTGAAATGAAACATCAGGATTCTCTGAATTATGTGCTCACCTGAAATGAGACGCTAACCTAACCTAATTTCAGGAGCTACCAAATGATAGACAGACAAGCTAGCTAAAAAAACATTCAGAAAAAGAAACAGTACTGAGGGAAAAAATGTTAACAAAACAAGTTAACAACTGTGATCAGCTGACTATTAGTGCTGATATGAGCACTTGCAGCTCAAGCTAGGGGTTCTGCAGTGCACATTCTTCTCACCTGCGCCTGGGAGCTTCTGGTGAGTCAGCAGGAGCAACTCCACGAGCCACAGATGCCAAAAACTCCTGCCTTTTCTGCTGCACAAGGCAGGCTGCCTTGATAATCTTGTGGCGGGGTGTGCGAAGATAAGGCCTATTGACTTTTTGGGCAAGATCTTCAGTGACCATTTCTAGGTCTGTCTATAGTAAGAGGAGGGGAAAAACTCCATCAAAAACTAAAAAGGAGTTACAAGCCAAACAGGATAGTAAACAGATCCATCTATGTAATTTCTCAGTGAAGTCTAACTCTTTGAAAGTCAGAAGTTAATCTGAATTTTGAAATGCTTTTCTATTTACCACGTTTTCTGTTTTGTTCATTTTTCTAGGTTACAAAGGGTCATAGTTTATGTGAGTTTAAGTTTAGGAAAATAGCACTCATTTGATACTTACAGAAAAGAACAGAATGTCATGTGGCTGAGTATGTGTAAGTCTACAGGAATTTGTAATTTGTCTTTGTGGAAAACACCCCAATACATTTTTGGACATTGTACAAGCAAATGCATGGATGGGTGCTGTGATGGACTACATGTGATGCTGAGGGATCTGAGTGAGGTAAGGCAGATTACCCTTATCTGTGGTTAGGTCTGGAAGACTTTGCAGAGAAGATAAGAAATCAGTTTAAAAACCACAAGAGGAGAAAACTTGAGTGGTTTCAAAAGAAGAGGAATGAGTATACAGTGCGGTTTGGTGAGCTCTTGAGATGCTGGCTCAGTGGGATTTGTTTTTAAATTCTCTAACTTTCTGAGTAGTACTTTTGAAACACACTGGTAACTTAGTCTAGAATGTGGTTTGTTTCATCTCTGAAGATAAGACCCCAATTACTACAACCAGAAACAGGCCAGATTTCTACCTTCATCAGTTTAAAATAAAGGAAATGTAGGAAATGGTGGCACAACTTAGAGCTCATTTAAATCTGCAGTGACAAATTTAAATAGCAAGAAAATTTTAGCTTATTAAAGGTAATTTTTCTTAAAAACCATTTAAAAAATAAAACAAAATTATTTTACTACTTACTCAAATTAGTAAAAATTAGTTAAGCAGCTGAACAGAAGAAAACTTGTTTTCATAATATCTGCTACCATTTTACATATAATTTTAAAAGGATCTTACTTGCATTAATTCAAAAATTTCTTTCTTTGTGCTTTTGGGTTCTAAGAAAAATCCACATGGATAAGAACACTTGAGAACACGCCGAGTCTTCAAGAGCACATGAACTGCGTCTTCAATGAAAGTGGTATCTGGACAGCCACCTTCAGCTATAAAGTAATTGAGGCATAGTCAATTTTTTGCAAGTATTTCATTATTCTATTATAAATCAAATTAAAGCCAAGTGTGGTGGCCCACCCCTTTAATCCCAGCACTCAGAAGGCAAAGATAGGGAGTTCTAGGCTAGCCTGAGACTATAAGGTGAATTCCAGGTCAGCCTGAGCTAGAATGAGACTCTATCTCAAAAAACAACAACAACAACAACAAAAATACACAAAAAAAATCAAATTAGGTTCTTTCTTAAAAAAAAAGAAAAAGTTCCAAAGAAGAACCTAAAATAGCTATATGATAATATGTATTTGACCTAGACTAAATATATACTTAAATACTACAGGTATGACATGTATGTATTTCTAAGCAAAGTCTAGTCCCCTCCAGCCCAGGAGTCATGAAGGAATGAACATATTCTTCTTGGTTCTCTCGCTCTACTGGTAAAAACACAAAACAACAACAACAACAAACACCTGTCTTGTATGAGGTCTCAGGTTCCATCCCTGACTTCTCCACCAGGGAACAAAATGTCTTTGGGCCGACGCAAAGGTGAATGCTTTATAAACATTTTCAGATTATCACTTAAGAAATTTTAGGGAAGAATCTGAACAAATGCCTTTGCTAAGTTGCTTGCTTGCTAAAAAATGTCCAATTATGATTATACCTCTGTAAAAACAATATTGTAAGGGAAAATAAGCTACATTCTGAGAAGTAACTGGATAGCTAGTATGAGTGCTAGCATACTAAAAACTTTAGCAAGAAACTGAAGGTAAGAAGAATGAGGAGAAGGGGAGAAGAAATTACCTTGATAAAATAAAGCAAAGATATCATTATGACATTCTAGCTTTTTCTTTAACAGCAAGTAAACAGAACTATGGAATCTAAGTTATAAGTATTGCCAAAAATCAGATGCAGCATGCATTTAGGAAGATACTATATGCACACAGACCAAACTGATGCACAGAGCACTCTAATACTTTGGTGTACACTAAGTCCCTAGTGTAGGCATCTGACCCAGGTGGAAAAAACAAAATGAACCACCTTTCCTTTCTTGCTCATTATAATATGTGATTGATTGCCTCTTATTTTCCAAATACTGTATCTTTTATTTTTTCTATTTTACTAAGCTGTATGGAACCTCCAAGATGTTGAACAAAAGCAGTAGTAATTTATATCTGCAAATATTGAATGCTTACTATATATCATGAGGAGTTCTAAACATGGGACACATTAGTGATGAAACAGACAAAAATCCCTGTTATAGAACTATATATGCACTTTTTGAGACTTCTTTCAGTTTCACTATGGACACTACTCCCAATTTAAAGTTGGTATAGCAAAGTTATATCATTAATAACACCTACAAACTAATAACAAGGAGACTAGGCTGCTAGTGATGGTGTCTCCTCCTCTACTCAACTTATGGGTACTGTCTTTTTAGGGAAATTAGGATCCAAGAACAAATAACTGATCACTTCTTTTTTTTTTATTATTTTTTCTTTCTTTCTTTCTTTCTTTTTTTTTTTTTCAGGGGAGAGCGCGAACGCAGTCCCCCACTACCACAAATTATGCAGTCGAGTTTCCCGCATTTGGGGAAATCGCAGGGGTCAGCACATCCGGAGTGCAATGGATAAGCCTCGCCCTGGGAAAACCACCTTCGTGATCATGGTATCTCCCCTGCCAGGTAAGTATATTGATCACTTCTTAACACATTAAAATATACATTGTAATGATATAGTCAACACCCAACCCATGTTTAGGATTTTAAAAAAGTATCTTTCAATTTGGGACTCACAAGTTAGACCATCTCATGATTTTGCTTTTTTACCTCAACGTCATCATTTACAACAAAATGATTCCTTCCAAAACTGTTTCTGACATTCATTCTGCTCTCTGCTCTACAAGAATCTTTGGGTATGTGGCATGTGTATCTTGATGTCTATGACAACGTCAAGAAGCCTGTAGGAGCCTCCACAGTAAGCAGGAGGAGCAAAGCAATGATGATGTTCTGTCTGCTAACAGCAAAGGCTGCCTGGCAAAGCATCCATCATCGATCTCTGATCTCTTCACCTTGGCTGCACCCAGGGCTTGAGAGGACTCAAAGAGAACCAGAAAGGGTTAATGGATCTAATACCCTCCCACCAATGAACTGACTCAGCACAGGATAGACCATATAGAACTTACTTTCTTTGAGAGCTCTACTCAGTTGTTCCATCTTTTCTTTGGCCGTTTTAAGAAGCCGTTGTTCTAACTAAAGGAATAGAAACAAATAATTTAAACCAGCCTCTTAATTTATTCAGAACAGTGTAGCTTAGCTCATATATGAAATGATTTGGACATACCTGATAACTATGCTCATGGTTTTTAAATCTTGTGTAATAGTGCATAAATCTGTCAAGTTCCTGAAATCGTTTGTGTTTTTTCTCAGCCTAGGAAACAAAAGTTTGTAAGTAACTTATAAAAATAGTAATTAAAATTAGCTTCTGGGGGGATAAGAGTTTTATTAGTAATAGTAATGCATATAGGTTTATTATTTTGTTGTGAGACTATAATAGCCACTATATTTTAAAGGCTCCTGGAATAAGTCATCCATTTGTACTCGCAACACTGAACTTCAACTCTATAGCTTCCATGTTGGCTTGTTACTGTGGACTGATCTGTGATTTCTTAAAATCCACACTGCAGCTCTGGCCCAGAGTATGATTTGGAGACAGAGCCTGTGGAGAGGTGGGAAGGGTCATCATTACTGTAGATGTAGTTTGATAAAGCTGCCTGTAAAAGAGGAAGGAACACCTAGTTTCTGCTTCCTGTTTTCTGAAAAGTTATCATGAGGATACAGGCCAGAAGGTGCTGAATGGCTGTAAAACAACGTGAGAACCCTCACCAAGGACCAGTCAGCTAGAACCTGTGTCTTGGAATGCACAGCTCCCTAAACTTTGAGAAACACATTTCTGTTTAAGCCGTCCAGTAGCTAAGTAGACTAAGACACTGAAGTCTATGCTATAATGTAGTATTATTGTATTGCTGAAACCATGTTATTTTTAAGTCTTTACAGAGGTTGACTGGAACTGGATTCTTCACATCTTCATCAAAATAAAGAAAGAAAAACTTGAAAAGAAAAAATGCCCCTAAGTTTTAGAGTTAATTTGTTTAAAAGCAGCTCTAAAGCATATTCAATATAATGCCTCATATCAAGATGAAGACAGGAAAAGAAGAAATGCAAGGTCTTCCACTGGTATAGCTGGTAGACAATAGTCTTGGCTGAGGCATTGTTACCTCCACAGTCATTTCCTTGGATTGCTCTTCTACATGCTGAATAACTTCATAGCGAGTACATCTGTAATAACCGCCAGTGGAGGAACTATGCTTTTTCCATTCTTCTAGGCAAATCCAGCAAAAGTCATACTTGCACTAGAAAAGAAAACAATTCCAATATCTCCACAGATTAATATGCAAATGATGTCCTGCTTCTCAAACATTTGTAATGATTCACTATCCTATGCTTTGTGACCAGGAACAAATATTCTCAAAGGCATGTCCTTATTCGTGCTTCCTTTGCATATCTGTATTATAGAAAGATGTGAGGGGCAGTTTGAAATTATTTCTCATAATAATACATTAAAAATATAATTGCATTATGAAGTAATCATAGGGAATAATTAAAAATATCAATAGGATATTCTTTCTAATAATAATAATAAAGCCTGGCAAATACTTTTTTTTTTTTTGAGGCAGGTCGAGGCAGTGAGTTCAGGCTCACTCTGTAGTCCTAGGCTGGCCTCAAACTGACAGTGATCCTCCTACACTAGCCTCCCGAGTGACAAGATTAAAGGTGTGTTCCCAACCTAAAGCAGAAGTACAAAGACTCCTAAGACCTCAACAATAAAGCAGCCTTAATACTCACCCACCATGACTCAAGGAACTGAGTGGAAGAAGGGGCAGAAAGACTGTAAGAGCCATGGTGGGGGAGAACTCCCAGAGACATGTGCCCCTTCAGTAACATCACACTAAGGCAGGTGGAACTGGGCTGTCTCCTAGGGTCCTTGGGTCCCCTGCCCCAAGGACTGATCCAGACTGCCCACAGTGGAAGATATCCAGCTGAATGGGGATAGGGAAGAGGGTCATTGGGGAAATGGGGATAACAACTCATTTGTTCATTAAACTAATCTCATTATGGATAATTAAAAAAAAAAATAAAGGTGTGTTCTACTCTGCCTTGCTTCAATTTTTAAGTGTGTAATAATCTGACATTGGTTTATAAATTCTACCAGTGAAACTGAAAAACTTCTGGCACCTGAGCAACTGAAACTGGAAGTTTAAAAAGTCTCTTAATAGCTAACAAAATCTGTTTTCTATCTACATAAACATTTCATTTAATTAACATACCAGACAATGCTAAAATTCTGGTACAAAAATTTATCCTTTTCTTTTTTAATATGTCTTATTTGAGAAAAAGAGAGAGAGAAAGGGAGAGAGAGAGAGAAAGGGGAGAGAGAGAGAGAGAGAGAGAGAGAGAGAGAGAGAGAGAGAGAGAGAGAGAGAGAGAGAGAGAGAAAGGGAGAGAGAATGGGCATGCCAGGGCCTCTAGCCACTGCAAACAAACACCAGACGCATGTACCACCTTGTGCATCTGGCTTTACTGAGGAATCAAACCTAGGTCCTTTGGCTTTGCAGGCAAGCACCCTGACCACTGAGCAATCACCCCCACGCTTTTCTTTTATGCTTACAGATTCTGAGTCAGAAAGCTATTTCCATCCCTAGTCTACCTTATGTGTCTTTTGATATTTTCAATAGTACTTCATAGGGTAGCTAACTGTTGGAGGAACTGACAGTTTTCCATAGCAGGTGTGCCACATTGTGTTACTACAAGCCATGCACAAGGGTTTCAGTTTATCTACATACTCAACATTCCATTGTTTTTAAACATTTAAATCTTGGAGCTACCAGAAATGTATCTGAGTATGCAGTATATAGCACAAATCCAACTTTATAGTTGCTTAGTTATCCCAATGTCATTTACTGGATACTTCATGTTTCTTTACTGGTTTCCCTATGAAACATGGTTATTCTTTGATTCTTATATTTGAATTCTTTCAACTTAATTTTTCTTCATCATGTTTTTCTTTTGGTTTATCTTTTGTCTTCAAAACCAGTATCTGCTTTAAAAATTTAGTGCTTAGGGGCTGGAGAGATGGCTCAGCAGTTAAGGCACTTGCCTCCAGTGCCTAAGGCCCTAGGTTCAATTCTTCAGTACCCACATGAGCCAGACCCACAAGGTGGTGGCCCTGGTGAGTGCTCTCTCTCTGTTTCTCTTTCTCTCTTTCTCTCTCTGTATCTCTCTGCTTGAAAATGAATAAATAAAATATATTAAAAAATTTAGTGCTTAATACATGTTTGTGTATGTAAGTGTGAGCATATGCCTGCCATAAGATGACTTTTGGGGACCATCCCTTCCAACTTGTTTTGAGGCAGGGTCTCTTGTAATAATGTTCATAGTTCCCTTTGCAAGTTTACAGGAAATTCTCCTGTCTTTGCCTCCCTTCTTGGCTAGGGGTACTGAGGTTACAGAAGCCCACCACAGATTCTGGCATTTCTGTGTGGTCTCAGCTGCTGCCAGTTGTGCAGTGAGCCTTTTATCCACTGAGCCATTTCCCAGCTCAATTTCTGCCTTTAAAAAATCTTCCTGCTATTTACAATTTTTTGGTCTACACATATCTGTGTGCATGTGTGTATGCCTGTTCATGTGTAATGCGGTTGTGGCAGTCAGAGGACAACTTTTAAGGCTTCAGTCCTTGTCTTCCACCTCCTTTGCGGTAAGGTCTGGTTCTTGTTGTTTACTGCTATATTAGCCAGTAAAACTGGTTTGTGAGTTTCCAGGAAATTCTCCTGTCTCTGCTTCCTCTCTGTCAGTGTGCTAGGATTACAGAAGCTGGTCAGTGCTTCTCACTTTTATGTGGGGTCTGGAAATCTGAACTCAGGCACTCAGGCTTGATCAGCAAGTGCTTTATCTGCTAAGCTATTTATTTTTCACACTTTTGAATCATGTCCTTAATTTAGTCTTTCATTTTGTATTGCTTTAAGTGAGCAAGAGTACACATATTTCTGAGAATGGCTTTAGCTACAGCCCTTTATATTTTCTATCTTTTCATTAAATTTTTGGTTTTTTTTTGGTAGGTAATGAACAGAGAATCAAAATAAATTCTGTTCATTCACCTCACCCTTTAAAACATATACTGAAATAATAATATAGGAAATATTATACTGATATAATAAATTGTGAACTTGTTTCAATGCTTTATGCAAATTATTTTCTTGTATGGCATAAGCAAGCTTTGTACCTGATTTGTAACAAGTACTCTTCATGTCTCAAAATTAGTGGCAAAACTTTCATAAAACAACCAAACAGTACTTTTTATTATGGGGGAAAGAATATCTAACTTTAACAATTGTTATGCTTTAGTTGTAACACAGTTTTACATACCATCAGATAAAGAAAATTATTGTCAGTGATTTAAAATATTGAAGATACTGGGTGTGGTGGTGCACACCTTTAATCCCCACACTTGGGAGGCAGAGGTAGGATGATTGAATGAGTTTGAGGACACCTGAGACTATGTAGTGAATTCCAGGTTAGCCTGGGCTGGAGCAAAGCCCTACCTTGGAAAACAAAACCAAAACCAAAACAAAACAAAACAAAACAAAACCAAAAACAAAAATTTTAAAGAATGAAAGATTTAAATAGGTCCCAAAAATTTTCTGAATGGAAATAAATAGTGTTTTTAAAATAAATTATCTTAAGTGTAGAGAACCAAATTTATCATTTAAAAAAAAATGCTCAAAGCCGGGCGTGGTGGTGCATGCCTTTAATCCCAGCACTCAGGAGGCAGAGGTAGGATTGCAGTGAGTTCAAGGCCACCCTGAGACTACATAGTGAATTCCAGGTCAGCCTGGACTAGAGCGAGACCTATCTCGAAACCCCCCCCCCCAAAAAAAATGCTCAACACATTTGATTCCAGCCAATAAAAACTGCCTACCACATCAAAATCATCACTAAAGGCATATTATGAATTGGTCTCTGTGTTACATATGGACTTATGATCTGTTGGTTTATTTACACATTTAAAAATACTTTATAAAATATTAAATTTTTCTGCAGCAAGGTTATCTTCACATAAATCTACGTCATAAGAATACTACTTTCAGTTTATATTTGAAAAAAATTCAAATATTTCAGTGTATTAAATAAGACATTTACAGATTATGTATGTAACCGTTTTAAATGCCATTGAAGCTTCAGCAAAATCTGTTTAAATTAGTACATTATATCATCATTCTGATAAATTCATGAAAATATTCCTTCATTCAATACTTCCTACTGATAGGTGCTATGAAGGATATAAAGGTAATGACTGGGCCAGGTGTGATGGTACACACTTTAATCTCAGCACTCAAGAGGTAGAGATAGGAGGACTGTCATGAGTTTGAGGCCAGCCTGAGACTACATAGTGAATTACAGGTCAGCCTTGGTTAGGGCGAAACTCTACCTCAAAAAGCAAAACAAAACAAACAAAAAAGGTAATGATGGAGTCTATCCTAGCATCCAACTTTGGATTTTTATGGTCACTCTATACGTCTAGGTAGTCTATATCAGATTTTCTAAGCAAAAGCCAACATGAATGTTATTGATAAATCACAATTAGAGAAAATAGTATTCATTCAATCTTCATATGAACTCACACAATAAGCACATTTACATTATCTGCTCAGAGTAGTGCACTAGGTTTCTCCTTCTGCCTCTTAAGGAATCATTGCTGCCTCACTATGTCAATTTATTTTTACTAATTTTCAATACCATAAATGTATAAAATAATTTAACTGCCATTCTTTTGTAAGTTATAGTATGATTATTAAATTCAAAGGTTAAAAATCAAGCAATTATATGAGAGAAAAATAGACCTTTTATTAGAATCTTAATTATTTAAGTGTCTCTAATTCTAAATTAGAAAAAAATTACATTGTCTTAAAACATTTAAAATCTTAATGACATTTCCAGCAAAAAGGGAAAAAATCAGAATGTCATTATAATTTTAAAACAAAAATGTTCAAAATTGTAGGCATAGGTTAATAAAATAACCTAATAACCTAATATCAGGATTTTAAAACAATATATACAGGGCTAGAGAAATTGTTCAGCAGATAAAAGTGCTTGGTTGCAAAGCCTTATGGCCTGGGTTCAATTTCCCAGTACCCATGTAAAGCCAGATGATACAGTGGTTCATGCATCCGAGGTTTGTTTGCAGTGGCAGGAGGCCCTGGTGTGCCTTTTTTTTTTTTTTTTTTTGAGAAAACTCTTTTTAAAAAAAATATTTTATTTATTCATTTTCAAGCAGAGAGAGAGAGAGAGAGAGAGAGAGAGAGAGAAAGAGAGAGAGAGAGAGAGAGAGAGAGAAAGAGAGAGAGAGAGAGAGCGAGAGCGCATCAGGGCCACCACCTTGTGGGTCTGGCTTATGTGGGTCCTGGGGAATTGAACTGGGGGCCTTAGGCACTGGAGGCAAGTGCTTTAACCACTGAGCAATCTCTCCAGTCTGTGCCTATTCTTTTTCTGTCTCTGCTTGCAAATAAAAAATTCCACAAAACACATGGTATTTTCTTTCTGTACAATGAAATCAGGAAAGCACAGACTTTCTAGCTTTAAATCCCCTAAAAGTAATTGTATTACTTTGTATTAACCAGGTTTCAATCATATGGATATTTGTTGGTCTTAATTTTCACTATAGTAACGAATTACTTATTTAGTTGACGATCTCATTTAGCAAGGATTCCATTTTCTGCTCTGGACAAATGAAATTAAGATTCCAACCATGAAGCATGCAAATACTTTTTAGCTCTTACCTTGGCACACTGCATGTGATTGCAGCCTTCATTCTTCTGTATTGGAGACTTACAGTTAGCACACGGCTTGGAGTTAGTTAACAACCAGAGACAATTGGCAGCATCCTCATAAGCTTCACTAACTCCCACCACTTTGGGATAATAAGCACAAACATGAACATAAATGATTAAGCACACAAAGAGGGAAAGCCACTAGACTTCGCAGATTGTCTTTCTATTTTGATCATCTATGGCAAAGTTTTTAAAACTGCTTCAGTTTGAATAGTATAGCTTCTATTCCAAATTTTCTTTTTAAAGGCAGGGTCTTGCTCTAGTCCAGGTTATCCTTGAACTCACTCCTCAGTAGTCCCAGGCTGGCCTGGAACTCACAATGATCCTACCTCTGCCTCCTACTGCTGGGATTAAAGGTCTATGCTACCCCACCTGGCCAAAACTGTTACTTGTAATACCTGCTTTAAAAGTGATTTCTGTGTAAACTTGTATCCAAATAAATTGGTAAAGAACCAAAGATTGAAAAAAGAAATATGCTACTTTGTTTAAAGTAATTTGCATGAAAGAAAATTACAGAAAGAATGATTATTTTAGACAACAATGTCTTAAGCAGGTTAATTGCAAGCATAACCACTAGATATTCTCCATAGTAAAAAGCATAAATTATCAACATTCTCTTTTTGAAAAAGGGACTGTCCAGGCTATCTTCAAACTCAGAATCCTGCCTGCCTCAGCCTTCCAAATGCTGGGATTACACAGGAGTGCCACTATTCCAAGTATAATGTCTTTTAAAAATTTTTTTATTTGCAAGTACAGAGAAATAGGGAGAAGGTAGACAGAGTGAATGGGTGTGACAGAGCCACTAACTGCTGCAAATGAACTCCAAATGCATGTGCTTCTTTGTGCATCTGGCTTTTATGTGGGTACTGGGGAATCAAACTTGGATCTTTAGGCTTTGTAGGCAAGCACCTTAACCACTGAGCCACCTTCCCAGCCCTATAGATAAACTTATATGAACCCAATGTGACATGCCTAAAACCAAACATCATTTTGCCCAGACCTACTTCTTTCTCTTAAGTCCTGTGTGGTCAGTGACCCAATCCTCTGCCTGTCAATCTAGAGGAGTACAATCTGCAACACCCTTTTCTTGCTCCCTCACTCAACACATCCCACTAATCCTACCTTTCTCTTTCTTTTCCACTTCTACCTTTTAGTGATTTAGTGAGGGGCCTCTGTGGTATCCTGCTAAAGGGGCATGGAGGATATAGGGTTTTGCTGAGTCTGGCAGGCTTCTGGGACTGTCTCCTTCTGATAAGGAAGTTGAGGCAAAGTCTGAGGACCCCTATAAATCTTAGCAATCCTGGACACTCCAGCCTCCAGGCAGGCCACAGCTGTGCCCTGAGATAAGCAGGCAATTCAAGGCCTAAACTTAGCACAGCTGCAATAACAAACCTAAACAATAAGGTTACATTTCCTCTGCTGACATCACCATTCTATACATGTCTATTATACATGTAGCCCCCTCAATTTATCTATGCAAAAGAGGTATTCAAAGGGTACTGGCCCCTACCAATCAAACTCATGAGATGCCCACAGATCTTGCCCCTACCAATCCCCTTGCTTCCTATGTTCCTACCTCTGCCTTTTTCTCTATATAAACAACTGCTATCTATACAATAAATGAAAACTGCCCTATCTATACAATAAATGGGCCACTGCCACATTTTCCCGAGAGTCTCATCTCTCGTTGGCTCATAGCTATTCCAAGCTTCTGCTCACCCAGCTCCGTGGACGAACAGGGGGTTGATGCACGCTGCAACCCCTCACTAACCCACAGACCCACAGGCCTCCACATCCTCTTGAGTAGAAAATGGAAGCACAGAGAATCAACCTGTCTCCCTAGTTCCTTCTCCTCCCACTCCAAACTATACTGCCCACACAGTGATCTGATCAAAACAAAAATCTTCCTAAAGTCTTCCAGTTTCTTCCCCCTTGACAAAGAACTAGAAAATGAAGTCAAATCTCTTTAGCAAAAATACAAAGCCCTTATGACCTTGTCCATTTACTTGGCAAGCTTCTCTTAGGGTAGAGATGTGTAGCTCAGTGATACAGCACTTGCTATACACCAACTTTCCAAAGTATCTTAAGTTCAATTTATCCTACCATAATTTCAGATCTGTAATCTTATGAGATACCATGACTCTTAAAAAACATTTTTAAAAAATGAATTGTATATACTTTTCCCCTCAAATGAAGAGTTCTGTATGTATAATTAAAATTTCCTTTTCCTACAAGAATGCCAGATATCAAGTAAGTTTTTGTTTGTTTGTTTGTTTTTGGCTCTAACTGGAATGGGAAGCCTTACCTTTTATTTAGTATGAAAAAGACATCAGAAAAGACACTCTGGAATGACTGAAAGTCACTCATCTAATTGTGGCTTTAGCTACATGCAGACACTTTCTAAAACGTGTTAGGATGAGGGTTTAACTATACTAATTAAAGCAGGGGAGAAACCAGACCACTTGAATATTAAAGATTAGAAGGAAAGTTTACCCAAGCCTTGCTGCATATAAGCAGGGGAGAGGCTTGGGCCAAGTGGCCCCTGGAAGTGGGTCTGTATGTGAACTAAGCTAATGAAGCATGGCCAAAGAATGAGTTGTCTTGCTGCTGGACGCCACTTATGTTTTTATTAGCCAGACACCACCACCTAGGATCAGGCTGCAAAGCACTGGTTCTTAATTCCACATAGAAAGAGAACAGCACAGTGTAGTGACCAGGCCTTTCCAGTTCTATACACACTGGATAGAAGATGGTTTGATAAGGGTGCTGATGGACAGAAGAACTTAGATTCTTTGGTGTGGACAGGAGTATAAGGAGGAACTTAGAATACTTATGGCTAATGTGGTCAAACTGTGGAGGCAATGTTATAAAATCAGTCTATCTCACATTCAAAGCATTTAATTTTTGTTTAAAAGAAGTGGCCTTTCTTCTCTTTTCGGCATCAGCATTATTTTTAGTTCAGAGGTTCTAACATATTCTCATGATACTATTGTCTATTGTTATAATAAATAAAGCACAAAGCCACTACAATAAAGCAGCTGTGTGGTATGCAACAGAACATTTTTTTCAACACTTGGAGAGAATGCCAGTTCCTAACTGCATTCTAGAGGATTGTATGAAAGTAAATCATACTTAGGAATCAACTAATTATTACTATAATAAAAACTGCTGGAAAAATACTTTCAATTATCTGAACATGCTTATTTTATGCATCTATTTCTTTGAACATACTGCATGTAACACCTGCAATACTTTTGTCCCCTTCTGACTTCATCCCTATTGACTTTCAAACCATTACACACACCCATTAGTCATATGCCTATTACATCTCAATCTTTTTTAATAATCTAGGGTTTCTTGGTAAGCAGTGTTCCCTTAGCAGTGTTAGAATACAATAGAATCTAAGAGTGATTAGTAGAACCAAAACATATACAACTAAACTTACTAGAGCTTGTGTGTGCATGCATGTGTGAACACAGGTGTGCCCCACGCATGTGTGAAGGCCATAGACACCTTTGCCCATCAGTCCTCCTCTTCAACCTTGCTCAAGGCAGAGTCTCTTCTATCACTGCACAACTGTTTGCCAGGCTAGCCAGTCCCTGAACTTCCAGAGTCTCCTGTTTCCTACTCCCTTTCTGCCTCAGGGGCACCCAGGCCACTGAGGATAGAGTAGTGTCTGCTTTCAGTAGGTTCTAGAGATCTGAGCTAAGGTACTCACATTTGCATGGCAAGTACTTTATCCACTAAGGCATCAGCCTAGCTCTAACTGTTGCCTTTAAAATCTAATTTTTTTTTCAAGATAGGGTCTTGCTCCAGCCCAGGCTGACCTGGAATTCACTATGTAGTCTAAGGGTGGCCTTGAACTCACGGCGATTTTCCTACCTCTGCGTCCTTAGTGCTGGGACTAAAGATGTGTGCCACGACACTGGCTGAAAACTAAATTTTCAAATAGCCAATTTGAATTCCATTCCATAACCATTTATTGAATATGTACCTGCAAATGTTATAAATTAACCACTATTTACAGACAATATAACCATACTCACTTGTTGCTCTTATTAAATAATAAAGTAGCAATTCAGTGCTAAAAAAAACTATTTGAATCTTTATATGGAATTAATTTTTTGACTTGATTTTCACATATTCCTAATGCCTTTCTCATTAATTCAAATTTATCACTCCTTTTGACTTTTGTCATTCTAGGACTGGAAACCTGGGCATAAGGGAGAAAATTATTTCAGGAACCTGTAAGTTTGTATACTCAGGAGTCCGAGGCAGGAGAATCATAAATTTAAAGCCAGACTATACAATCTAGTAAGAACTTGGCTTCAGAAAATGCTTATGCTTTTTTGAGGAAAAAAAAACAAAACAAAACAAGATACAAGGGGAAATAATACAAAGAAATATGCGAACCTAAAACAGCATTCATTCACTATTTCTTTTTTAGAATATCACCTTTTTTGTTGTTGTTTTTTTCGGGGTAGAGTCTCATTCTAGCTCAGGCTGACCTGGCACTCATTCTATAGTCCCAGGCTGGCCTTGAACTCACAGTGATCAACCTACCTCTGCCTCCCCAGTGCTGGGATTAAGGAGTGCGCCACCTCTTAAGTGAAGATTTTGAGAAATATGACCACATTATCTTTTGAATGTTACTACAAAACATACAATGAGCTATGTAAAATTCCTCTTACATTCTTCTGGCTTCATCTCAGTTATTTTTTGGAGCCAATTTTTCCATGTTTGGCAGTCACAGGGCTCATGGGCTTCACCAAGGCATTCCCTGAGGAACAAGATAGAAAACACCATTTAAAAATATTCATCATCAGTAGATGGGAAGTACTCTTCCAATTTTAAAGTTGAAAAAGTTAACATACAATGATAAATGAGGATTTGAAAGTGTGATTCAAAAGCTTCTATCTTTAGTTTACTTTTAAAACCAGTACACCCATTAATAATTAAAAGTCTTACATAGATTATCTAATGTAACTTAGTTTTGCATGCCTTAAGAACTGCAAACCATTTACATCCATTAAGTTTTTGCCTCACTAATACATCAAATTCTTGCTACTCAAGATGTGTGGCCCCTGGCTAGCAGCATCAGCATTTCTTTGGGGCTGGACAGACTGGCAGAAGAGCAGGCCTCACAAGACCATTTTAAAGTGTGAAATCTCTGTTTTAAGTCATATTCTTATAGTTCCATTTACTTCCCAATTCCCTGGGTAACTGTCAGCACAGTTACTTTTACAGATGCCTGAAATATTTTGATTTAAAAATCTGAAAACATCTTGGGGAAGGCATGGAGGCTGGGTCTGTGTAGCAGACTTGTTATACAGTTTACCAGCAGCCCAGGTAGGCACTATCTCCTAAAGGTTCCACAATGGTACCACCAAGCTGGGAACCAAGTGTTCAAAAACAAGTGAGGTACATTTCAGATTCAAGCCATAACAGCATATATCTAAAATAATTTAAAATAATGATTCAAACTTACATATCAATGTTCACAGCCATACATAACAAAAGACAGAAACAATCCAAGTGTTTTCTTCAACACATGACTGAATAAACAAGGTGTTGTATAATACACATAATGGAATATTAGTCATGAAAAGAATGATATTCTGATATATGCTAAAATATAAACAGACCTTCATTTTATTAAGTGAAATAACCAGACAAAAATGGTAGGATTCAAGTTCCTTTGCGGTGGCTAGAGGCCTAGGTGGCTAGAGGCTAGAGCACCCATTATCTCTCTTCTTTGCAAATAAAAAAATTTTTTTAAAGGTCAACTAGTCATCAGTTAGGGTAATGCCACCCAAATGCTGTAACCCCAAATGTCTCTTTCCCCCCATCCACAGCAGAGTCCCTTGCAGCCGGCCCAGGTTCAATTCCCCAGTGCCTACCAATACCTACATAAAGTCTGATACAAAAGTGGTAAGAAGCCCTGGAGCGGATGCGCGCGCATACACACACACATATGCAAATAAATATTTTAATATTAAATATTATTCTTAAAAATAAAAAGGTAGGATTCCACTTTTTAAATGTGTAGCACATGCTAATTCACAGAGAAAGAAAACAAAACAATGGTTGCCAGTGGCTGGAGAGAGGAAGCCGGAGAATTGCTGAAAAGGTTTTGAAGGCACCTCTTCAGCCCCATGAAAAGGTTTTGAATTCGATAAAGGTGGTTGTTGGACTTAGGGCTAACTTAATAGTGTATTATGAAAATAGAAGTGTATACATCATACTCATTTAAGCACATATTCCAATCAACTCTGCTGTCCAGAAATATGAGGGCTATCTGTGATAATTACAAATTTTCATTGGGCACATGTACCAGCACACAAAGAATAAGAACCATGCCACAGATCTAGAAACACTGTTTCCCTATGGTATGTGAAAGTTGATGTAGGAATGCAGAATCTACATGTCTCATGACATTAAAAAAAAGCCTACTGTTAATTATACCTCAAGAATTTGGGAGAAGTCTAAGATGCAAAAGACTCTTATATATCTGCAGTATCTAAAACAAGTAAAAATAAATTATTTCCATGTTTGTGATCTCCCCTGGAGATCATAGCTTATTTAATATTTCTTTGTAGATGAATCAACTAGTATACTGGCCCTGCTATCAGAACACATCAGGAAAAAGAAAATTATAGGAAGAAAAAACCCAAATGCAATCAAATAGAATCTAAAAACAAGAACTTCTTTAAAAAGTTGCACATGCTTATCAGTGTCACTGTGTGGGGCTCTCTGAGGCTGTGTGATGTTAAATAGCACCAAGGTTTCTTTCCCAGAACCTCATGGGAGGATGCATATTTGCTGCTTCCTCAGGTGCCTGCCCAATCAGCAGGAACTCTAGGCTCAGTTGCCTATGCAGTACTAAGAATGGTATAAAATAAAGAAGCCCCAGCAAGGAATATATATTAAACTGCTAGAGGTTGCTATTTGATACTATCATTGAGCACTTCGGGCATCTGGGAAAATAGCCTTGTACTTCTGCAAAGTGCTGGAACTATCAGAGTACAATACCACACCCAACTCCTAAATAAAGATTTTTAATTTTTAAAAATTTATTTGCAAGCAGAGAGAGAGAGAGAGAGAGAGAGAGAGAGAGAGAGAGAGAGAGAGAGAGAG